>VYZQ01043974.1:0-35196 GCA_013400655.1 Mystacornis crossleyi
TTTTTTTTAATTTATTTTAACCTAGGAGGTTATTTTAACCTAGGAAGAGCTTTATTCAGGTTAGTAAAACTGCAAACTACAAGATTTTTTTTTTCTGTTGACTTAATTCCATGTGTAATAAAATAATCCATCCTGCCTTTGCAGATAGGCTGGGAGACAAACAGGACGTGAACATGACAGGGCTTAGTCATGATTGCTTAAGGTATCTGGTGCTATAGTGATGAGCTATAGGGATGGGAACCTCTGTAGATCAGAATCCTCCAGTAGCTCACAAGCAGTGAAAAATGGGGTGGAAAAGTGGCTTCTTAACCAGGGTCGTATGTGAAGCAAGGTGACAGTGATGAGGACTTGTGTTCTAATGGAGCAGAGCCACACATGAAGCCACGCTTCAGGGGTAGAAGCATGAAGGCAGGAAGGGTGAGGCAACTCAGAAGGCTTCTGGATTCTCTGAAGTGGTCAAAATCAGGGCGAAAGCAGCTTTCTTGTGCCTCTGCCTACACACAGCAAACAGAGCTCAGTCCCTACCTCAGTGTAGTAGCACTTGATGTGATTTCTCTTGTGCCGAGGCAAGCGGAGTTCTATCCAGTTTTCTTGAACCAGTTGCTTTTCTGATGGGCGACCAAATTAATTGGCAGGTGGTTGTTTTGAGAACTTCACAGAATCACAGTATGGTTGAGATTGGAAGGGACCTCTGGAGGTCATCTGCCCCCTGCTCAATGGCCACACAGGTTGCCCAGGACCATGTTCAGATGATTTCTGTTTTTCCAGCTGCGTGACAACTGCTCTATTGTTTTGTCCCAACAGTGAATAAAGTAGATTTGAAATATATTTGAACCTCAGAGACCTGTCATCATGTACCTGATGACTTCAGGGATCGTTACACACATAATTCCGTGACACTGGTTTAATTTCAAGTGTGTAGTATTTCAGGAATCCCAAACACGTGTGAAGCGTGTGCTTCCCTGTACAGGGAGGGAAGAGGGAGAGGAGAGGGACAGAAACCCAACTTGAGTGGCTTTACTGAGGTCCTACCATGAGTCTCCAACATTCGGGACCAGAATTTCATCTCCCTTTACACAGTCTCTTGGTCTTTGCCCTTGTCAGAGACGTCTTTTCATCACTAAGGGGATAGATAGATAGATAGATAGATAGATAGATAGATAGATAGATAGATAGATAGAGTAGACCTTGGTTATGTCATTATGTTAGTTCTGCTAATCACCTGGTGAATGCAGTGATGAACTATACTAATTTGAAAAATGTGAATTTTGATCTTGCTGACTGTCTTGGAAAACCTGGCTTACGTATAGGTTGCCATCTTGACTATCGCAGTTTCCTGTTTTGCATTTTTGCCTGCTGCTGGCTTTACAGTCTGGCATATTTAATAACAGGCCCTTTATTATCCAAGCTAGCTAGTGTCAGTGTTAAGTGCTTTCTCTTGGATGTAGTAGCCAAAGGAAAAGTCTTTGTCTTTATTAGCTTAAAAACTTAGGATAAAGTAATTATAGTTTCTGTAATGTGTTGTATCATATTTCATGTGGAAAATATTTTATAAATGCTCTCGGCTTAAAACTCTGCATTGTGTGGTATTTTTGGATAGATGGATATGAAATCACTCTTTTTTCCTCCAAGTTTTCTGTCTAGTTACTAGAGCAGAAGGCAGTGGCATCAGAGGGGGGCTGAATTCAAAACCAGCCAAGGCAGGGCGCCTTGCTCTGGGGATGAGAACAGGTTTTGCAAATCAGCTGAAGTACTCCTGTCTGAGTGTGAGCTAATCTTTGACCTGGATATCACTTAAAATCTGGGGGTGGCAGCTCCCTGAGATGGAAAGAACTCCTAAGAGTTGGGTTTCTCTCAGCCCCAGCCATGGATTCCTTCGCATAGGCTGGCTGGATGACTTCGGTGCTCTGAGCTCTGAGCTGACCCCGCAGAACGTGTTTTTTGGTTTATGTTGGTTTTGCCAGGTTAGGAAGGTGACCTGACTGCCAGGTAGGGGGAAGTTACGTTGCAGTACCAAGGCTGCCATGAGGGAGTAAAGGGAAACCTTTTCTCTCTGGGTGGGAGTGAGCCCTTGAGGCTGCTCATTGGCTTGTGGACCTGTGACCTTGCTGGCCCAAGGCAGCTGCTGGAAGTAGCCAGTCACAGGCGAGTGCTGTAGCACTCCCAGATGAAGACTTCCTTAATATGCTTGCCAAGGAAAGGTCTAATTTACAGGGTTTTTTTCCCAGATACTTATGTTGGTGATTAGCAGGGACTCGACTGCCAACAGTTACGTCAGCCACAAAGCCCCAGTGTAGCTCTGTTGGCAGAAAAACGACAGTGATTAATGGTGCAGTATCTTTTATGGGGGGTGAGGGAGGACGGATGGAGAGCAATACTTAAACAAGCTTTTCTGGTCAAGTGTTGTTTTGCTGGTATAAACTGCAAGCTGTCTTAGAGATGTTTTTCTAGTTTAATGCAACCAGATGAGCAGAACACATCTAGTGCTCGTCCTGTGTGAGACAGGACAAGTGGTTTTCCTCAGGAGGAAAAGAATGTCCAAGTTTAACTTCTTCGCAGTTGAAACTTTTATTTTCCTCTTTAGAGGATGAAAGAACTTGAAACAACAACAACAGCAGATTGGGTACGGTTAGCAGCATTATCAAGAAATCAGAGAAAAGGTAAATATTTAATCCACTAAAACTCCTTTTGTATAAGTAGATTGGTGTTACCAGAAATTACTGCCAGCGAAGACAGTTAGGACACCTGAAGCTGATCTGTGCTGTGAGCCAATGCACTGTTTGTAGCTTTCCTGGTTTCTGCACCACTGCATAAATCACTTTCACATTTTTGGCTTTCGATCCACTTCTCTCAAAAGAAATTTAGAAAGCATTTGTTTTGGTGCTATATGGTAAATGTGTTTAAAAACCCCTTACTCTTTCTTGTTACTTGCATTGTTGTAGCACATTTCTTAACTTTAAGGAATTAGACTATCTACAGATTTAAAATACAAACTGTATGTACTTCCCTAGTAGCGGGAGCTACTACTTTTCCTAGTGCTGGAGCAAGGTACTCACTGAATTCCCTTGTAGCCTTCTGCTGTGCTGAGGAACTCTCCAGAACGTGGGAATCCCACTATAACATCTTTTTCATTTTTATCTCTGGCTTAGCTACAGGCTTCTTTGCAGAAAGCATCAGCATACCTGGCAAAAATGCTCCAGGGCTATGTACTGCAGCTGACTGGGTAACTGTTCCCTTTGCCCTTCTCCCCACCAGTTTATCAGGAATGACTTTTGCTCACGGTCAGACCCGACACATCTACTGTAGTTTGTGAAATGGGAGCAGTTGAGAACTGGGAGTGCTGGTGGCAGGCTGCTTTGGCTCAAGTCTCATATTCCTGATTTTTTCCATCCCACCTTTGCCTACCTTCTTGCTTTCACTGACTTGGTACACGAGGGCTCTCAATATTCCAGGCCAGCCAGCAGTCCAGGGTTGTTTGAGCCTAAAGGCTTCTTATCTTGGGAGCTGGGGAATGCTGGTTTCAGCCCCAGAATTAAAGGCATCTTGGGTAGCAGCTAAAAGACAGAGCCTGAAATGTTTGTGTGTTCTTTCTGTGCACTAGCTTGTGGCCTAGAAGTAAGTAGTCTTGGAAAGCTACAAGTGCTGGAAATTCACCCTTGCAGCCTCGCTTTGTGACTTTGGAGCTTGGAGTTCTGCTGTCTATCCTCAGTACCAGGCCAGCTGTGACTGTTTGTTCAGTAGCAGGCAGCCACAGCAGTGGAAAATTTGGAAGCATTATGGCTGTTTTAAGCTGGCCTGCTGCTGACCTTGCAGAGCATGGGGCGTTCGGAAAATGCTGTGTTTTGGTGTCTCGGCTGTAAGAGACTTGCAACTTTGCAAAACCTGAATTTTGACACTTCAAACTGGTCTCGAAAAATTATGGTGGAGTGATTAATAGGTTGCCTTATTGCCATGTGCAGAGTCATACAGGCTCTGTTAATAAGAAAAACTTGCAGATAAGGAAAGGGTACTGTGTAATTCTTTATATGACTTGGTTCCTCTTCCAAAAATCATGAAAAGCTTACAGATAACGAGGGGATCAGACAGACAGATTACAGCCCTTTTCTCCTGTTGTAAAACCTCCATATTCCCAGTAAGCAATGTAGGAGGATCTCTCCCACTTCCTTTCAAGCTATGCTGTTCCCAACTGCTGTATAACTATCAGTTCCTATCTGTGGGTTGAAGCCTTTGTACAGAACGCTCCAAAGCCTTGATCTCAGGAATATGAGAAAACAGTTTGACGTGAGATTCTGCAGATGTTCTGGCACAGGGCTGTGACAGCTGCTTTTGCCTCATCCCACAGTTTTTTGGATCTCTCTGACTCCTCGTGTATGGCTGCACCCTTGTTTTGCCCTTTTGGGAGGTCAAAGGTGTGTCTGTGACTTCTGGGTTTGTTTTTAGCGTAGGCAAGCTCAAAGCTGTCCCTCATCTGCTGGTAAAGGCCACGATCAACCTCACATGTGTTTGCAGGTGTATTTTAAATGTTAATCCACAGTGTCCTTGACTTGGTCTCAGGAGGCTCCCTAAAAATTTGAACTTGCCTGTAAATCGTAATCTTTGATGAGTTTAATTGTCTTGTGTGGAAGCTGAAGGGGCATCTGTAATGCTGTGATCCTCCATTTATAAAGGGTCTGTGGCTTCGGGTGGCTTGATAAATACCAAGGAGCTGCCAGGGAGTATCTGCTGTTGTGGGGTCGTGCAGCTGCTGCTCCCTGTCCTGAGGACCTGGAGCACGCTGGGCTTCATGTCATCTGAAGTCCAGTTCCAGTTTTGAAAAGGCCACTCATGGCATGCTGTAATTAAATAATGTTTCATTGCACGGTGGCAGTCTGGCAAATATTGGTGTTTGTGTCTGAGTTGTATAAACCTGGCTTGGAAGGCTGTGTCATCTTTAAACACTTTGTCTGTCCAGAGTGGTAGTTGTGAATTGTAGGACACTTGACAAAATTCAGCATAGACATTTTAAAGACATGAAGAAGGCACAGTGTTTCAAAAGTTGTTTAAAGGTGAAAAAATAGCTCTTTAGTTTCTACAGATAAAGCACAAACCAGGAAAGCTGGAGGAATCCTTTAAAATGAGGAAAGCTGGAGGAATCCTTTAAAAAAGTAAAGTATGCATGTCATGAAATGCACTGAAATGTCTTCAGCGTTGGCAAACTGTCTTATTTTTATTTCAGGTGTATAAATGGTGGGTGGGGGACTAATTTGTGGAAAGATTTATTTCATTTAACAACATTACTTTTTTGGTTTAATTTTCATCAGTTTGTTCTGCTTTGCTGAGGCTTGACCCAATAACTCTTTTATTAGTGAATAAGTAATTTTTCTTTTTGGTTTTTGTCATCTCTTGCTTTGGTGAAGGATTCTGCTTTAAAGCTGAGGATCTTGAGCTGTAATTTAACATCTTTACTTAATCTCTGATAAATGAGGTCTGGGTCACAGTCTTTAGAAGTGGTTTAATGCAGCTGATGTAACTGTATTGGTGCATGCTCTTGGTGGAATGAATCATTTGTCGGAGCAGTGACTTGCCTCAGCTGAGCATAACTGGAGTGCATTTGGTGGGGTTCCCCTCCTTAAAAAATACCCCATTGGAGCACTGCTCTGGCCGGGGCTGACAAACCCCTTTTTAAATTCATGCAGTCTGTGCAGGACTGTGCCGTTTTCTGACGACAAAACACATCTTGCGTTTTATGAGCTTCACTCAAAAATTTTGATGCCTGAGTGGTGATGGGCATTTTTCTTTCTTTTCTGTTTTAAAGGTTTTCCTTTTTGCTGCAGATGTATGTTTTAACTACCTAAAAAAATCCCTGAAAGTGACATGTCAGTAAATTTTCCCCATCTCACCTGTGAAGGAAGTTCCTCCTGCCCTGTGCTGATGAATTGGAGGGAAGTGATTTTTTCAGCTGATAAAAAGAAATAAAATTCCGAGCCCTTCCCAAAGGAGGAATTCAACAATTGGACAAGTGATGTGGGACCATGTGTTGGTTTGTAAAAGGATATAGTTTGTAAAGATGTTTCCTTTGATGCCTGTGATGAATATGGATGTGTTTCCGTTGGAGAGGGTTTTGATTAAATTATGCAATTAGAGCTGACCAGACAGATCTAAATATAGGAAGAGGTTTCAGTTATCCTGCCTTTGTGTGTATTAACACACCCACACAGATGTGTGTTTGTTATTGTTGTAAACAACACCTGTTTTCTAAAGACAGTTCAAAAAGTCAGGAAAGGGTATGGTCTTTGTGGAAAAAGGGAGTTATACGGGAGTTTTATGATGAAAGGGAAATAAAAAAATCTGTTTTCCCCAGCTTTTTCACCTTTTATAAAAGGACTTCTGACTTAGGCTAGTCCTGCCATCTTTGTGGATGTTCACAAAGCCATAGCCAGTGCTCCAGACTGGTCTTAGAGGTTCTCCTGCATTTTTCAGGACTTGGTCTATGTCATGTAACAATGCCGGCTGAGATCCTTGGCTGCTCCTGTATTCCCGAGTGCTCTTGGTTCCTGGTGGGACAATGTGTGGAGTTTAAGTACTCCACAGCACAAGTGAAATGGATAAACCTGCCCCAAAGATGCACAATGAAATACCCACTGTGATGGCTGGTAATTAATTCTGTCTCTTGACAACTGTTTCTTTGGATATGTTCTTCTTTTGAATGTTTGGTCATGGTTTGAGGATTTCTTTAAGAGGCCTTTAGCTTGGACACAGTGACGAATGAAGAGTCCCTTCACAGCATTTAGGAAAAAAACGCACCTTATGAGCACTATTCTGGCAGGTTTTGTGATTCACAGCCTTGTATTCATCTTCTAGGTTATTTTAGTGAAGTTCATATTTTGCAATCCCATCTGTGCCAGAGTTTTGACTGAATCATCAAGTTACAGTTCCTTCCTGACCTTGGTTAAAGTACTGGGCTGCGGTTTTAGAGATAATCTGTGAAAGCACATCCGATTCAGTCTGACTGCTCGCCAACACCAGAAGGGATTTGCGCACACCTGGGTGGACGTTTTGATCTATCCTACTTGTTCTAGCCCTGCTGTGCACCAGGCTTACCCAGCTTCCTGAGCAAGCATCTTGGCAAAATTGGTTTTAGATTTTTCCTGTAGTCTTGGCAATATAAAATTTATATAAAATAAGCACGGCAAGGAGACTGGCAGGCGGTAAAGGAAGAGCTGGTGTTTTGTGACTTTGTGGAATCTTGCATGCGTCTGAAGGCAGGAGTGAGTAAAATTCAGCAGTGTTTCTCACATCTGGTGAAAAAGTCAGGATTCGAGGATCTGGTGATCCCTTAGGAGGCTGTATGGTGTTACTGTTTCCTGTAAACATGGTGAAGCTGTGCTTTAATGAAGGTGGAGATAAAACTCATGAAGGATGTGGTGTTTAAATTTGTTTTCAGGAGTATAGTTTTCAGTAGGTCAAAACGAGCAAAGGTATTGGGAAGAAATGTTCTTAACCCGGACAAGGGCAAATCTAATTGTTGATGCATGTCTGTTAAAACCGGGAAAGAACCTTTGCTGTGAACGATATATACTAGCTTAGAAAGACTTTTGTGCCGTTTTAGTCGTATTGTAACACAGGATTCGGTTTCTAATGTGTATGGAAAGAAGGTATTTTTTCTGGAGAAGCAACAGCCAAGTTACAATAAATCTTTCAAATCTGGTACCTTCAAATGCAGAAAACCTGTAAGAATTTGCGATTGTTTTACCCTTGCAATCGTGATAGTTGAGACTTCAAGGGCAAGGAGCAGTGCCTTGTGTGCCAGGAGCTGAGCGGGTAGGCGGGTGGGAGAAAAGCTGCGGTTCACTGTAGAAACTGGCTGAACACTGTGTTCTTGGTTTGAACTGTGGGGAGCACTGGGACGGAGCTGGCAGATGCTGACAGTGGCAGGTTATCCCTTCATGCTCTGGACTAGCAGAGCAGCGGGGGTTTTGGGTTCTGGGTCACTGTTGCCCTCCTCCCCTCCACTGGTAAATCCTACATTGCCCCTGCAGTTTCATTTTGCTTATCCCCCGCCTGCTGAACTGAAAGGTGCTTGTAGGTACCTGACAGGATTTCCCTGTGGGCTGTACAGTGGTACATGGGAGGCTTTCTTGGAAGGGCAATCCCTCAGCCAAATAGCAGGAGGCGTGGCCCAAGAGAAGTTTAGGTACAGGCTGGGTATTTGGGGCTGTAACACAGTTTACTTCACAGAACAGGCTGGAGATACCCATCCTCCGGCCCTTGCTGGGTCTCAGTAAGGAGGGGAGTCTAATGCAGTGTCAGGAATAGCCCTGCCTACTCTGTTAGGTATGATGAGGTGTTTTCAACACCAGTGTGTTCCTCTTTCCTTGAACAGTATGTTGTATATCAGAACACAGGATTGCGTATTTCAGTGGTTTTTTCGAATTCTTTCTACCATGCCAAGAGAACATAAAAGAGTTAATTTTTTCTCGTTTTCTCTTTGTCATTTTCCAAAGCTACAAGGAAAGCCAAGTCAGGTTCTGTACAGGCTCTCTAATGAGTTCCACAGCACTCTGATGTGAAATGTACTTTCTTTTTGCATGTGTATTGTAATGTCACTGTGGTTTCTACCAGGTTTAGTGCATTTTTCCAAGCTGAGCAAGATCTGATCGTCTGCCATAAGAAGGTGCAAAGAAAGAATTTGTTGACGAAAAGGAGGGTAATTCAGCAGCAGACTCTGGACTTTCTGTTTCACAAATCACATTACTTGATGAAAGAAAACAAAACTTTTTGCTGCTTGCTCCAAGAATAGGGAGCTAGATGAAGTTAGTGCACAGTATGTTGTTACACATTCTAGCATTGCAGCTGCTTAGACTTCATGCCTTTTAGTAATACATGGAAACTGTTCGTGGAGATAGTTCCTGCCCAAATAAAGAGACAGCTCCCTGACTTCTATGCCAAAATCTGTTGGGTTTTTGGGTTTTTTTAAGAAAATAAAAGTCTAAATATTGTACTGAATACATGAGTTGCTGAAAATATGTGTCTCTCAGAGTGGGTGAATGACTAAATATTTTTAAAGAAGCAAAGTTATATCTCTCTGCTTGTTATTTCTTTATAGTGTTAGTAAGTAATGGATGCTGGGAAGAGGTACATTGACTAAGAGAAATTGAATTTTTAAAATGTAGTCATAGACTAGACAGTTTTCTCTATTAACAATTATCCTCACTGTGGTTCCTGCCCATTTTTATGTCTAACTGTGCTAAACATATATTAAAAATATTTAATAGGATCCTTTTTGCCTGCATCACTGAGCCTGTAATACAAATAATGAAATTAGTAGGAGCGTTAGAGTCACTTCTTGTTTGCCTGAAACTTGGGCTAGAAGTTGTTTTGTTCCCCCATCCACCCTCTGGGAGAGAATCATCTAATTGTCCAAACCCTTTCTCCACCCATCAGAAACAGTCATTTATGCAAAGTGGGACAGTTTCCTATGGGATCTCCTGTGGGAATTTGAAAGCAGTCTCATTGAATATTTTACTGTCTGCTTCATGTTGCTGACGGAGTAGCTATCTCTTCTTTGAGGGCTAGAAAATAGAACTTCACTCTTAGGCATTTTGCCTGAATACGTTTGTTTAAATACAAGGCTGGCTAAACAGATACATAAAATTAGAATGCTCACTTATTTTTTCATAGGCTGCATACAGGTTTGTGTGTTAATCCAAAGATGACAAAAAAGACAACAGCAGCGAAGGAAGACAAATAAAACGACTTTGGGATTTGAAAGAAGTTTGTTGATTCCTACTCATCCATCAGCAGACAGAACGCTTAAGTGCATGGGTTTGGATGTGTAGAGAGTGTCTGATAAGTGGGTAACAACTCAGTTTCCTTTAAACTGATGCCAGAATGCTTTTTGGAGAGTGTCCTGTTGTTTGGCCTAGGTTTCTGTTTCATCCCTACCTCATGAATAAACAGACCTTTCAAGGGCTGGTGGTCACTCAGCTGTTGGGAATAGTAACTCCCACTTTCCTAGAAGGGCACGTGGATTTGGGGAAGAAAGACACAGATTGTGTCATCTGCTGACTCTTGGTTTAATCTTTATTTTGCACTTCCAGCTGATAAGACCACTTTGTGCAGAAGTAATACAGGAAATGATGCAGTGCAGAAACCAAGAGTGGCAGAAAGGGAAATGGAATGTACTGGCAAGGGCTCAGCCCTGCGGACGAGCTCTCTGCTTCTTGGAAACGAAATCTCCACATACATTGTGGTTTGGGTTTTATTTGTTTGGTTTTGTTGTTGGTTTTTTTCTTCGTCTGTTTGTTTGTTTTTTGGTTTTTTTAGCTTAATACTGGTTTTGGAGCTTAGAGAAACTAGTGTACATCAGCCTGTGAGTTTTCTCCCTCTTCCCTTATCTTGCTGCTTGTTCAGGGCTTGGGGTGTGCTTAGGCTTTGTTTTGGAGGCAGGACTTCAGCAGGAATCCCTGGCTGGAGGCTGGTGGCCAGCTGGGTCCTGCTGAGCTGCATTACTTCCAAGCTCACCTCCAAGCGCTGTGCCTGATGCTGTTCCTCCTGCTCCCAGCAGCTGTAGCCACAGAGATGCCACCGTAGCTTTGATGGGGAGGGTGAAACTTGTTTTGGAGTCCGTGACTGGGAGTGGGATGTGTGCATGCTGCAGGATTTGATCCAAAAACTTCAGAGAATCTGTTCTTTTGGTCTGACTGCTTGGGGCTGCATCTGAGCGTCATCTTAGTCTGTGCAGAGCTCGTGTACTAGCCCATGTTAGGGTTGTATTTTCGGGCACTGATATAAACATACAGTCTTAATAGACAGGACTTCTCCTTTTTCACAGCAAGTAGCTTGGTGAAAAATGGGTCAGGCCTAGGTAGAACCACATCTGCAAACATTATCCATGTTGAATGAAGCTTGGGTCAAAATGTAGACTATGTACTTTTTCCTTTATTAGAGCTTCAACTTAAGCCTTTTAAATATTTTTGTTTAATTCAAATGGAAGCGAAGGAGAAAGCTTTACTTGGTATACTACTGGAAGTTGTAACTTTTGTGTGTGAAAGTTGATTCTTTGGTTTGAAAAGTGTAGAAACAAGATACTTAGAATATTGATTGAGATACAGACTATATATGAATTGAGAGTAACTCAGTTACAAACATATTTAAAACACATGCACTGGGGTTCTGGTAATTCAGTTCTTAAATTAGCACAGCATTTTAATAGAGCACTTTACAGTGCATGTAAGGATAAAGTATACCTGGAGTACAGTCAGTGACAGTAATGGAGTTTCAGTTCATTTAACAGTACAGCACATGCCCACGTAACAAAACAAATTCTTAAATTTGCCGCAGGCTCATGCAAATCTTCCCTTGCATTAACATTATTATTTCAAATACAGTTCTTAGCATGAAAGAAATGGGATGTACCAGTCTGAAGTGTAGGTAGACGTGGCCTGTGTCTTAGTCCATAATAATTTTTCACATAAATGTAGTTTATGCGTTCAGCCTAATAAAACTGAAGCTCTGCAATTAGATAACTGTTTTAGTGACAAGTTAATTTGAATAAAGTGGATGGTTTTCAGCTTAAATTTCTTCAAGTATAGTGGTATACTATGAAACCACTGCAGTGTATGACAGTCAAGAGAGTAAGTGTGCCATATCATTTGCAATTCTAAGGTCTGCAATCTTTTCTTAGTATAGCTGTGAAATCCTGTCTCATGTGGGTGTGCTGACATCTATTCTCTGTATGTATAGATTGCTGGTTGGTTGGGTGTTTTTTGTGTTGTTCTGATAGCAGCAAAAACATTCATATCCTTTTCCCCTTTCCCCTTCCTCTGCAACCTGTTGGTATCCAGTCCAGGATATGTTTCCTGTCTTGTCTGTCCATTTGAAAATCAGTGGTGTGGTGCTCTTTGTCTCATTTTCCCCTCCCTGCCAGTCCCTGGTCTCTTCTGTTTCCCTTGCCAGAGCCTTTTGCTTGCTCCCAGCCTGGACAAGGACAAAACCTGTTACTCACAGCTGGGACTCCTTCAAATGTGGTGTTCTCCCCTCTCTTGACCCATCGCTTCAGTCCCATTCCTTGTCTCCCAGCTTGAGGACCACTGTGCTGTCTAAAGTCCTCTTATCTGGACTTCCTCATCCTTCCCACTCCTTCATGTGTCCTTGAGTACATCAGGCAGACACTGCAGCAGGAAGGGTCAGTGTGTAATCGGTGAAGCTCATGGTAGCTTTCCCTCACAGGCTGCTTAGGAGCTCTGAGGGCTCTTGGGTCAGTGGGCAGATGAGGTTTTCTTTCTCATGTGCGTGAGTGAGGGTTAAGATCTTTCTAGTTTCACTTTTTTCTTTTTTTTTTTCTTTTGCTTTGTTCCTCAAAGTAAGTCAGAGGTGAAACTGAACTGGGTTTTTTTTCCAGACTGAGTTATGCTCAGGTCTAGTGCAGTGATTTTTGAACTTCATGCCTGGCAGTTTGGAGAGAGCTGGGCAGCACATTGCTGTTGAGGAATATTGCTTCCAGCCGCTCTCTAAACTAAATAATAAAAAAAGCATTAGTAATCCTGCACTGCTTCCCTGGGATGTTTTGCTGGGGTTAAGGTTGCAACTGCTGACAGGCAGAGTGTAGCACCCCTCACACTTAATAGTGAAAAATTTAAATTGAGAGACTGTTTTAGGGTAGATTTAATGTGAACTACATTTCTAATATAGGGATACACTGGGTTCAGCAGCAGATCCTGCTGCTTAAGTTTTCATCAGATGTGCCCTGAGTCCTGTCAGCACTTTGTTGTTGTTTTGTTGTTGGTTGTTTTTTGATCACACCACTCCTCTGGGTTGAGGTGGGGGATATTTTTAACTGCTGTATGTTAACTTGACAGGTAAAATCCTTTTTTTTCTCTTTCTCTGATACTCTCCTTTAGCTTGTCAGCCAGAAGAATTTAGAATAATGAGAAGGTTGTAACCATCAAGGGGGGATGTCAGCGCTGCCTTCCTGGGACTGGAGGATTGAAAAGGAGAAAGGACCAGAACTGTTAGATCCAGGCTGCTTTTGACTGCTGGCACAATCTGCTGTACCCTGGTGGTGGTGGAAGAACAGGGCAGTCATTCCTGCTTGGTTCTGTGGTATCACCACAGCGGGGTCACCATGAATGTAACAAGTTTATTCTCCTTCACCAGCCCAGCAGTGAAGAGGCTGTTGGGCTGGAAGCAAGGGGATGAAGAAGAGAAATGGGCAGAGAAAGCTGTTGACGCATTAGTGAAAAAACTGAAGAAGAAAAAAGGTGCTATGGAGGAGCTGGAAAAAGCACTGAGCTGCCCTGGTCAGCCCAGCAACTGTGTCACGATTCCTCGTTCCTTGGACGGCCGGCTCCAGGTGTCGCACCGGAAGGGGCTCCCACACGTCATTTACTGCAGAGTGTGGCGCTGGCCGGACCTGCAGAGCCATCACGAACTGAAACCTCTGGAATGCTGCGAGTTCCCCTTCGGTTCAAAACAGAAGGAGGTTTGCATCAATCCCTACCACTACAAGCGGGTGGAAAGTCCTGGTAGGTTCTTCCTTGTTTGTACCTTTACACCTTATCTGAGCAATGCAAAGTGTGGCAATTAATCATGTGACTCATCGGCTTAAATAAGCAAAAGTGGCTGTTTGCACATGTCAGATTCTTCCTCTGCAGTTTATCTGGATGTAGGCATTAATTAGCAGTTCTCCCTTTCACGTGGCAAATGCTTCACTTGTGTAAATGCCTTATCACTACACAGAGGTAGTCTTAATATGTGCCTCAGGCTGCTGAGCCTGGTATCATCTGGGAATGTTGGTACCCACTGTCCCTCAGTTAATTTGTTGTTTACTCAACTGTGCAGATCTGTGATTTTGTATGAAACACTGCAGGCTAGCGTAAAGGATTATTTGCATTATCTGTGCATGAAAACCATTCTGACACATAGCAGTAGTAATACTAGTAGCAGCATTTCCAAATTACTATTTGACTTTATCACTTTAGTTTCTTCATCCTACAGAAAATAATACTGGGTTTAGGATCTTTCACAATTGTTGCCTTTTTAAAAGACTTTGAGTTTAGACAGCAGATTATAATCCTCTCAATTTGAACTTTGATAGCACTGTTTAACTGTACATGAAGTTTTACTGTCAGCTGTTCTGCAAACACAGTTTGCTTACCTGTTACCCACTGCCTCACTTCTTTTTTTAGGGTGCCACCCATTCTCTCTTCAGCCTCCTCTTCAAAGGCCAAACCTCTTTTTGATAATTCTGTGCTTAATTTCACTCATGCAAGTTTATTTTCAGGGAATCCTTCCAGGGACTAAGATGACCTGTACTTGGATGTGTCATCACCAGTCTCCAGCTGTTTGTGAGGGTGTACAGGGACAGCTGCGGAAATGCACCGCAGGCATGGGTGGACTTGCCTGGTTTAAGTGTGGGAAGTCCATCAGTGTTAGCCATTTCATAAACTCTACAGCTGTCTGTAGAGTGGCAAGGACACAGAACCGTGATGGAAATGAGGTTGTTGCAAGATTGTTTTGCAGTGGATGGAAATTGCATTTGTCTTGGATCTGCAATGCACAGTGCATATCTTGATGTTAAATATTTCCCTTTGCTGTGTTAGCATTAACTTGGAAATCATGTGAATGGCAGATGCAATACCCATGATGTATGTATTTATGCAGCAGCAGCTTGAACAAAGGAACTCAGCGCTGGAAAAACAGTTCTGAAAAAAATTTAAAATTTCAAAAAAACTCAACAATTTCATGTTAAGTACAAGAGGGATAGTAAAATAGTCATGTACATGTACTGCTAGATGTCTGCATATGTCTAGGTTGGTTGCTTGCGTTCAGTATTCCAAAATAATGAAGATTAAGATTCCTGAAACACCTCTATTTCTGTCAGACTGAGCAGCAGTCGGGCTCTTACTGTAATGCCAATTTACATGTTCTAACTCATTTTGCTTTAGTATTGAAAACAATTACTGACTTTGAGAACGTTCTCATATGGACCATTTATGCCATGTTCAAAACCAGGTATTTGTAAATATCCTGTCACTTCATAGAATCACAGAATCACTTAGGTTGGAAAAGACCTCTGAGATTATTGAGTCCAACCTTTGACCAGACACCACCATGTCAACCAGACCGTGGCACTGAATGCCACATCCAGTCTTTCCTTAAACACCTTCAGGGATGGTGACTCCACCACCCCCCTGAGCAGCCCATTCCAAGGTCTAATCACCCCTCCTGCGAGGGAATTCTTCCTAACATCCAACCTAAACCTCCCCTGGTGCAGCTTGGGACTCTGTCCATATTCTGGGTTCACTTCAGTGAGTTACGTAAGATAGAATAAAACTTTCAAAAGATGCCTAACTAAAATGTACATTCGAGGCTGGGTTTGTAATATAGAGGGGTTTGTGTTTAGTCAGCCACAGATTGTTTTGAGGAATATTGCATGGAGCTGAGTGGGAAAACAGCTTTTGGAAACAGGTGGTAGGTGAACTCCCATTTGGCATGGAGAGCTGTGCTCCATAACTTCTGATTTCTTTTTTCTTGTCCCTTCCTTGTTCTTGCTGTCCTCCAAGCATGGTTTTTTTCTTCATTTCCTGACAGTCACTCCCAAATTCCGCTAACCATTTTTTCCCATTTTTGCCAGGACATTAAAACACCATTATTGCTGCGTAAGTGCTTACACTTTGAGATTAATGGGTGTTGGGAATTCATGCATTAGTCACCATTTACAACAGTCTATGGACTCCAGCAGATATCAAGGTTTGTGTTTCCCAGAAGGCTTAAAAATGTGCTTTCTCTTGACAAAGCAAAATAGGAAACTCAGATTGCGTATGATACATGGTTTTTGTGCAAGGTACATCATGAATTTCTGGCTCTGCTTGACAGTGTGGTCTCTGTTCAACTGTTTTGTGCAGAACCAGCTACTGGAGAGCTGAAGGGTATGATCCATGCATGGGATGGCATCTATCCTTTAATTCTTCTGCTGATTGTTGTGTGATTTGTTTCAGCATTGTGTAAGGTTCGAGGAACAGATTAGTGGTAAATCCTCAAATATGTAAAGTCAGGTAATGCTCTTTGTTGGGAAATCAGTGCTGTGGATGCATCTCAGTTTCCACAGTGCCAGAGGCATGAATGGATTTTCTGCCTTGATACCTTATTCCATCCTCACTGTTTAGCTTGTGAAGATAAGCTTAGGAAGCCTGAGAACTGGCACTCTGTGGTGTGTCTGCCAGCTACAAAGCTACACCTGAATCCAAGTGAGATCTTTGTGTTAGCCAACCTGTTAGATAGGAACGGGTTGTAAACTGTAAGAGGAGGCAGAAAACTATCAGCAGTCTCAAACAGGGAATCTCCCGGTGTCCCTGCACACCGAGGGGAATGTGGCATCTGGCAGGCACATGGGTGTGACATGATAGGACCATGCTCGTGCCTAACCTGACCGGGAGGCTCTGCACAGGCACGGGGGCCTGTCTGATCCTGTGGCGTGTGATCAAGAAAACTAAACTCACAGAAAACTCCTTTTTGGCCCGGTTAACTTGGCAAGCTCAGTGCCCTCAGCTCACTCGTGGAACCAGATGGAAGCACGGCAGCGTGGGGGCACAGGGTGGAGGTGAGGAAGGGTGGCCTTCCTGTGACACTGACATTTGTCCAGCCTGGAACCAGGGAGCTGCTGGAGCGATGGAGCCCCGCTCCATGGCGAGGTGCATGGACTGCTCCTGCTCACTGTTTTGTGCCAGCGCATCTGTTCCCGTGGCCTTGTGCTGAACCAGATCACAGTCATTTTTCCTCTCCCCTGCTGTGTTATCTTTCAGGCTGATCAGGGCAGCACAGGGGCTTTCATCCTGGCTGCGGGAACATCTGTACCAGCACGGCCCCGCAGAGGACATCTGGGAAAGGAGTGGAGGTGGAGGGATGTGAGAGGAAAAAGTAGAGACTTGTTGCTGGGAGTGGGAATGCAACCTTGCACTTTAGTGCCAGGAGGAAGTATCTCCTCGAAATGGGTTACAGTAGCTCGCTGCTGCTGTTCCCTACGTCTGTTGTGTGCAGAATCATTTCTGGAGCAGGGTAGTTAATGGCTGTCAGACTTCTTCCTTGGCAAGGCAAAGCAAAGCTTTTAATTAAGGAGGGCAAGGTCTGAATTTGATGCCTCTTAAAAATTGGCACGCTTAGCTGAACTGGTGTGCTTGCTTGGCTGAATCTGCTTCTTCGCCTCAGTTTTATTTTTTGGTTTAGAGATACCTGTTGTGATTATCCTTAAGTAAGATCAAGACTTGAGAAATAATTAGGTGTACAGCTACACAGAGGCTGTGAGGAAAAACCCAACGTGATGTCTCTCATCCCTCTGAAAATGCCACAAATGACCTCTCAAGTTTTGCTGGAGAATGTGTAAAGTCCCTCGTGAGACACGTCCTTCCTGGCTTTTATTCCTCAGGTTTCTGTGGAGATACAGCCTCTGCTGCGTGCCTCTGTCCTCAGTTATGGCAATGGGACCAGATGAAAGACATCATCCAGAATTTAGGGGAAAAAAAGGCCTGGATCCTGTTTGCTCTAACAGCAAAACAAAAGGAAAGGAATACAGAACAGGGAGGATGAAGAGGTGCTTAAATTGACACAGCTATTAAAAATAATAATAATAAGTCACACCTCTAATGTGGCTTTAGGGGAGGAGGTTCAGTTCTTTTGCCTTAGCTAAAGGGGAAGGAAGGAAGATGAAGAAACTGAATATTTAATTTTCTAGTGCTAGCGAACACTAACTCTCCTCCATTCTGATGCAGAATTGTGTTTGCCTCTACTCAGAATTGTCCTTGCCCATTATCCTGCTAGGTTCGGACTTTATGTTACAAAGAAGGCAAAAGAGAAATTTACTTCATTTTCATGTTTAACTTGTGGAAGTGGTTGAAGATGCAATGTTTCTGTAAATGGCTATCCCCCATTTTTTTGCAATTACCAAGAAAGCATAGATAAAAAAGGCTGAATGGTTTTCCTGTGTTAAGCTTTTCTTCAGAGAGCTGGCTGCTCTACATCTGAGAGCCTTGCTCTACAGGGGCTTTATGAAGCTGAAGGTGCCAATGTTCCAACCAAACTGGGGGCAAGCGGTGGTCGCTTTTTGGTGATGCAGACAAATACACTGTCAAAACGGTTGAATTTTCAATTCTTCCTAAAAATTGTGATTTTCCTTTCAATTATAACCGTGAATTCAAAGTGTGTGTCTGCTTCAGCAAGCTTGTTTCTGGCCAGAAACATTTTATGTACAGCTGCTTTTTGCCGCAAGAACAGGCCAGGTCCCCAGGCTCTGAGGAGAGTGGTAGGTGTGTCATGCTGGTTTTGCTCTTGGTGTGGACTCTATGCCTATGACTTTAACCTGATTATTTTCATATTTGTCTTTGATCTCCTCTGCTTTTTGCTCCCAGTGAGGCTCTGTAAGGCAGTACACCTACTGCAGGCTCCCACAGAACCAGGCCTGGTGGAGGATAATGCCAGCAGTGCCAGGAATCTGGGAGAAGGGGAGAGGAGAGGGGGGGAGAGGAAAAGGCGAAAGGGAAGCTGCTCCTGGGGCATAAGGGAGGGCAGAATTGCTGCATCCCTTCAGAGTTAATACATAGAAGCACGTTAGAAAAATCCTTGTTCCTGCATGATTCCCATAGCAGGATTTCTGTACCTCTGCAGGCTGGCGCTGAGGGAGCAGAGGGTCATCCCTGAGAAGTTTTGCTGTGCAGCCATGTGTGCGCTTGGGTGTGACTTTAAAAATAGCATTGCTACAGCAGGTGGGCACAATTATAGGATAGTTCCCCAAAATAGCAAAAGCAACTGTCAGTTTGCTTGGCAAGCAGAATAAAACTTCCTTCATTTTGGCTTTGCAGAATTCAGTTCTAAAATTCCCCACCAGAGCCAACCTGGGGGAGAGGAATTGAAACAAGGAGCTGGAAGGAGGGAATGGTCTAACAGCAGCACTTCTCTTGTCCAGCCTTACCACGTGTCAGAAAAAGAAACTGCAATAAAGGGATAAAAGTTGTTAAGAAAGATGTGTTTCTGTCCTATTTGGTGTGTGTTTTCTTTCTTTAAAATCAACCAGATACAGATGTTTCTTCTGATTTGAAAGACCAGGCTTCCAAGCTTTAACCTACTGAGTAGGATTGTGACTGTGACTTTTGTACAGGTAATTTGAACTCTGGTCTGTGTAAATGTCTGAGTTAATGCACACGATCACTGTGACGTCCTCCTGCATCAGGACTGCTCCTCCACCAAGGACTCCCTCACTAATGTGCATACAATTAGTACTAAATTCTGAAATTGACCTTGACAAATGTGAGTTTAATCAGAATGTCAACTTATCAGAGGATCCACAAATAAAATCTAATGTTAACTGAATATTGTAATGCAGGAAATGTCCTAATATTACTTGTCGAATGTATTTAGACCAGACGTCTGATATAAAAGCAAAGTCAGTAAAGTAACAACTGTTTTGCCTTTTTTTTTTTTTTTTTTAAGTACAGTCTTCCTTTGTAACTATGCAAAATGACAAATCAAGCTGTGGGGTCTCCCAAAACTGCAAAATAAAATTAAGAACTGAGAGAACAAGACAGCTCTCATCCTTCTCCTGGAGTAGAAAGTTTGTCTGTGTGTCACCCAAAATAGGTTACTGAATAGCTGCGCTTACTAGAACAGAGGTTTGGAGCAAAAGTGTCAGAGACTGGAATTTCTGCTTTTGAGAAACCAGCAAAGCAGAGCTGTGATACCACAGCCAAGGGTTATTGGAAGAGCTTTAAGAGTTCGATCCTCAGAGATTGCTTTTGACACAGTGCTTATTAATTTTATATTTTTAACCAAAAATAACTCAGGCAACATGAGAAAACATAATGACATAAACAGTTTTCTCTCTACACAGTGTTTTACTGTTTACAAGCAAGATCTTGGCAAGGCCTTGCAGTCTGAATGCTCCAGTGACTCTCTAGTGCTGTGGAGAGCGGCCCAAACTCAGCAGGTTCAGCTGAGCATGTGTTGGTACCTGCTCTGTTCCCACCGTGGGACTGGAGTGCTCATCAGGATGCCACAGCCAGCTTCAGCTGCTGTGACCTCAAAGGCAGGAAATGAAGCTGGGAGTCTTCAGGAGGGTTCAAATTTGTTAGGTTAACACAGCTGCTGTCTTTTGTTGGTTTTGGGGTTTTTTTTCCCTTCTCCTAACTCTTCCTCTTTGTTATAACTTAGTCTTTGCAGGATTTTCCTATTTCCAGATAGTGTGAGCTTTTGCTTTTGGATTTCCGTCCTTCCCAACCTGCAGTTCTGTTTTTCTGGCAAAACATACATGGCTTTGCATAAATCCATATGAAAGTGCAGCTATATAACACTTGGAAATGAAAGTGCTGTGTCTAATGATAGTGTTGTCAGATCTTTATTAGCACTGAGGGCCCTGTTGTGGTACAAACCCTTTTACAGAACATACGTCAGCCAAGTCATGGTTTTTAAGAGCAAAAAGTGTAGCACCAATTGCTTATATTTTTCTTTTTTCATTTATTTTATAAATAAATTTTTTACAGAAGAAGTAGAATTTACTTTGGCAAGGAAAGTGGATCAAAGTCTGCTTTTTTAAATGTGGTCCCTTGTATTTCATTACATGGTCTTTCAATTTCCATATGTGGAATGAAAGATACCTACCCAAATTTTCTCATAACATGCAAAGGGTGTGTAAAAAATGAGCCCTTGAGGGAAGCTAGCTGTCATCTGGGCTTGTGTAAATTAATCAAAACCCATCTGGATAGAAAATACGCTTCTTTGAAAGTACAGCAGGTCCTTTGGATTGGATTAGTTTGGGGTTTTTCATGGAGAAACTTAAAAAAAAAGAAGTTATGTTCATAAACTGGAGACTTTCTGTGTTTGCTAAAATCATTATCTCTGGAATGTGAAAATAGAACAAAAAAGAAAAGCAAGAAGATCTTTATTTAGGGTAGCACAGCTGTTAGTTTTCTGAAGAAGAGCAGGGTGACATGCTGGAGATAAAAAGAGTAGAGATCAGTAAGTTTCTTCAAAGGCCACTATTACATTTTCATAAAAGCATTTATTCCTTGGTGTGGTTAGTCAGAACATTTATCTGAGCAGCCAGGTTGCCTTTGGTCTATCTTCTGTATTTTTGGCATTCTTGGCTCCTAGATGAAATAGCCCTGTGGGTGAAATTGCCCTCTAGCTCTAATTTCTTTAATACAGCTCCTCTTGTTTGGTGCAGGCATACTTGGTCTTATTTGCATGGTAAAAACAAGCTCCCCAATTCCCAGGCCGTCTTGACAGACAGGGGATCTCAGCTACAGTTCCACAAACATACCCAACCTGCTTCCTGGGGGTTTATCTCCCTCTTCCTTACTAGTAAACTTACTGGTAGCAGTCAGGTATTAACGCTCAACTCCAGGTCCACATCAGACAGAAAAACTTGGGAGCAAAATTTAGCCACAGTATAGCACATAAAACCTTTTAATCCGGTGTTTGAAGAATTACAGGAATCAAGCTGTCGGATGACTTGTGGTTCCACTCCATTAACTTTAATGAGGTTGAGTTTGCAAATCTGTTGCAGTAGCTTTTTAGGACAACAGTGTATTCAATAGTATGTTTCCTTTAAATACATGCCGATGATACTGATGATAATTTAAAAAAAAATTAATATTTTATTGTATCTGTGTTCCCTTCCGCTGAAGAGGAAGGGAGGAATTGTGTTTGCAAATGGTTAGAGCCACATCCTGCAGAGATCTGCACAGCAAAGATGTGCACTGCTTCATTATTTCATAGCAACAGGTGTGCTGGCTTAGCACTGAATAATTCTCTCATGCTCTCTCCCCTTCAGTTATATCTCTTCCTGGAGCTGGCAGCTGCAGCAGAGATCAGCCTCCTCCCCTGCTGGACTGAGCCTCAGTAATTTGTTATTCCATATGGCTGAGGTCTGCAACCTGACCAGAAGCTCAGCGCCTTACGCAGGGGCGAGGGGAGCAAGAGGGGTGTGCATCCCCCTTTATGGTTTGAACTCCTGGCAGCCTTCCATGCTCCAAAGGGCCCAGTCCCTGCTCATGTCTTTACTCCTGAGTGAACAGCACTCAAATGAACTCCTCTGTGGCTCCACTAGGAGTTCATCAAGAACTCAAGTTTCTCTAAGAAATTGAGAGATCCCTACAAAAAAGCTGGGAGCTGCAGAGAGATCAGGTTATGGCAGTGAGTGACTTGGAACTGGACTAAATTGGAGCACTGCAGTCGCTGTCCCACCTGATGGGGGCTTTCAGGGCTTTTCCTCCTCATTGAAGGTTGTGTGTATGCAGGGAGGATGTGAATTAGGGGCAGAACTCAAAGTAAATTCTGCAGTGATATTTTTGAGACTATTTGTGTTGTATTGGTACCAGTTGCATTCTTTCCCCTCCTTTTCCATGTATATTTTGAAGAAGTTGGCATTTAATCACTTGAGGTTGACCGAGTTGGACAAAAAGCGTGGGTTTGCATAAAGGACACCTGGGAAAAGGAGACTTGTTTTTATCTCAAGTCCTTCTGAACTTTGCCAGTGGTTCTGCCCAACAGGAGAAAACATGTATATATACCTTGGGAAAATCTGGCACTGCATTAATTTAATTACAGAAAACATACAGAAAATATCCTGTTCTCCTGCTATTTTAAAATGCTGTAAATCATGTGGCTTCCTCTGATGTCATGTGTGTCATTGTTTAATGTGAGGTAGGGGATGGGAAAGGTAGGTGATGTACTTTCTGCACAAATTAACTCCAGAAAAGTTAATGGTTTGACCTTCATCTGTAGGGAAGGAAGAGTTAGGAAAGCTGTGTTTTTAACGCTTGGAAAAGTAAGGAAGAATCATAAAGACAGGAAAGGGAAAATACATTTTAACACATGATCTCATTGGTAATTTTTTCACTGGTAATTTATTAGCCCAGCAAATGTTGACTATGACAATTAAATAGAAATTGAGCTAGCTGCAAAAGGACTGCTTGTTTTAACAGAACAAGATTAATTCTGAGAGACCCTAATATTCAGAGAGTGGCTCTGACATGTTGAGGATGAGGGGATTTGTGATGTCCACCTGAATGCTGAGCAACTTTTTTTTCAACAGTGTTTTCCGTGGCATGTGAGAACGGTTGTGTTGGAGTAAGAAGCAATCTGCAGCTGGGGGAGATGCAGCTTCTCCTGGGGTGTTTTGCAATTGAGAACTTCCGTAGAGTGACAGATGGATGTGTTTTGTTTCAGAAAACACCATAATTAGGAACTTTGTCTGTGCCTTGTAAAGTGGAGTTGGTTTTTGACATCTAAACAGATTTACTCAGGGGTGACATCTGCCTCAAATATATGAGATCTGTTGGAATCTCAGTGAAATTGCTCTAAGAAGTTGAGAGATCAGATTAAATCAATAAAACCTGCTTCTGACTTGGGCAGTCTTAATTTCAGTAGTGAGGGTTTGGGGATTTTTCAGTGTACATTCAATGAAAATTTCTGGGATCAGACTGCTCGTGCATTAATGCCACTCGCAGGCAAAAATGGGGGCTTAATTTCTCTCTTAGGCATATGCAAAAAAAATAGAGCAAGGGAAACCTACTTCTTTGTAGCTAATCTGTGAGGAATCTGTAGGAACAGAGAGTGCGTTTTTAGTGTGGCATTCATTTATATCGCTTTTAAACATAAACCTAGACCTCAGTTACCTCGTCTGTGTGTCGAGTGGTATCCTCGTACTCTTGGACTCCAGGGCACCAAAGTAAATACCTGAGTGCTGCTTCTGTAATAGCAAAGTGCTGGAAGAGTAAAGATGCCCTGGTGTCCTGGAAGAACCTGATTGTCATGTCAAGAAAATGTTGGATTTTGTTGTTTTTTGGTTTTTTTTTTCCAATTGGTTTGTAATCCAGCCTTTTAATAAAGCGGCTATCTCCAAAATACCTTTCTTAATCTGAATGATGGTTATGTCTGTATAGGCTTGTTGTGTACACGTGCTCCTGTTCCTCTTCTGTCTGCCCAGCTGCTGGGGCCAGAGAAGGCATCTCAAGGAGAGGGAGTGGTAGCCTTGGCTTGTTTTACTTGGTTTTTGTTGGGTTTTTGGCACCCTCTCTTGAAGGCAGACTATCCGGGGGGCGGGGGGGAGGTTCGTCCAGTCCTGCTCAGCCATGGAGTTGAGAAACAGAGGTTCCAAAGGGGGACAGTGTGAAGAGGACTAGCTTTTTGATTTCTCTTCCGCTACTTTGTGCACGTATCCCCCTCTCCCAGACCTTGCCTCTCCTCTTCTATCCATCACCCAAAAAATTTCTGTGAAAAGAAGAGCTTTTAATCCTTCAGTTAGCTTGGACTTTGCTGGGAGGCATTCAAAGATATAAGCTGAGGAATTGGAAAAAGAGTTGATTCTTTTGTCGTAGTGTATCTGGTATCATGTTCATATTCCTAGTTTGAAAGAGACCTTTGTTTCTCTGCTGAGAAGGCTTCAGAAGTGTGGTGAGACTCGTAGTTTTTGATATTTCTCTGATCCCATAGCAGCACACAGTTGCAGCTCAATTGCTGCTCAGTTGGTTTTTTTGAACTACATAATTTTCTTTAAATTGCAAATTTTGTAAACTGACTTGAAGAGTTAATAACTGTTTTAATAGTAACTTGTAAGAACATAGTCCAGGTTAAAAATAAAATTACAGCTGTTGGGACCAGACTGAGTTCAAGGCTTATTAGTATTGTCTTCAGGAAAAAAAAAAAAAAATCTGTTCTTACTAACAAGGGTTTGGGTTACAGGTGATTAGTAGGATGAGAAGTGCAGCAGGAGGAACTGCATGTCAGCATTGTCAGGCTCTTCCCAGCATCTCTTCATGCGAGTAAGACTGAAACGCAGGACTGTGGTTTGTTCTTGGCTCTTCTTCACTGGCCCTCTGTGGAAACAAGCTCCCATCTGGCAAACCAGGGAGCTGCGGATTCAAGCTGTGCAGTAACCGGATGTAAGGGAGAGAGTTCTTGCTCGGACATGTGCTCCTAGGTTTGACTACCTTGTTTTTGAGGCAGATGCGGATATGCCAGGGGGGAGGAAGAATATGGTTTTTTTTCCCCTATATACCTTCAGAACTGAGTCTCTAACGCTGTGGCTTTTCTCTCTTTCTCCCTTTCCAGTCCTTCCTCCAGTGCTGGTTCCAAGGCACAGCGAGTACAACCCCCAGCACAGCCTCTTGGCGCAGTTCCGCAACCTGGGCCAAAATGAGCCCCACATGCCGCACAACGCGACTTTCCCGGACTCTTTCCAGCAGCCCAACAGTCACCCATTTCCCCACTCGCCCAGCAGCAGCTATCCAAACTCGCCCGGAAGCAGCAGTAGCACCTATCCGCACTCTCCAGCCAGCTCAGACCCGGGAAGTCCTTTCCAGATGCCAGGTACAGTCAGCTTCCCTTCAGAAGGGAGAAGGTGGTTGGATATCACTGCTGTCATGGGTTTGTGGCTTAATAACACCAAATGATGGGCCAACTCTTGTGTTCAATAGCAAGCTGAGAGATGTAAGGTAATAAAGAGTGTAGAATCTCTGTGTCTGCTAAGATTGAAGGCTTTAATATTGTGCCTCTTTCAAACACAGTTAAAACATTACAGTGGAACTCTTGTGGGGTGTGGGAAGGGATCCAAAATGTTTCAGGGACCAGTTCAGCAGTTTAGCCCACAAAGCATAGTGTTCAGTGCACTAGAAGTGTGGTGCTAGAGATCATCCTTGCTTAAGAAAGAGATTATCGTAAGTTCAGGTCAAGGCTTTCGTTCTGCAGAAAAAGGGTATTTCTCAAGGTGATCTTGTTATTGCTACTTGATAAACAATTTCTTCGCATAGTGGTGTAATTTCCAGAAGCAAATATACTTCAACTGAAAAACAGGCCCTTACGAGAACTCTTCAGGCTGTTTCACTACCTAAAGTCAGAGAAGTAAGAGCCTCCCTTTGTTGACTGGTGTCTACAGAAAATTCCGTGAAGCTGCCTTTTTTTGGTCTTTACATGTGGCTGGATAAAAAATACTGCAGAAACAGTCTGTGGTGGATTTCTTGATCTAAATGCTGGGAGAAGGATGCATTACAAATGCTTACTGATGTTGTTCGCCTGTTTCCTTCAGGGGCTGAGGGAGGGTGTGTGTAAACAAAGCAGCAGATTTGCAAAAATCTGTTCCCTCTTATATGAAATTAATATCCATAGATTTCTGTTCTTGATAATTGTTTCAAATTTTTCTCTTGTGAGTGAAGACTACTGAATTTGCTCGAAGGAAGGAAAGAGAGTTTGTATTGGCTTTTCTAAAAAGTGTGAGAAGTTGCTGTGAAATCAGCTGTCTTTTTTTTCTTTTTTTTTTAACATGATTGCTGTAGTTGAGGCTCTTCCAACAGAGATAAAGACCTAACAAGGTCTTTCTGAATGCTGGCTTGTGGAAGTTCACTTGATCTTTGAAGGTCTGTTCTGTCCACATGCCCTTAATGTCAGCAGCTGCAGTGAAGAAAGTGAATTAGAGGGGAGGTCAGGATACTGATGTCCTTGATGCTTAGCCCTGGACAGTTGTCCACCTTCCACTAATGGGGAAAGAGGCTGACTTCTGGAAAATACAAAAATAAAGGGGCAAAGCAGTTATCCTTGAAAACTATCTGGATACTGGTTAATTTGTTGCCTGTGGCCTTGGAATCTTGTGCATCACCGACATCATTTTTGCACACACACAAACATTTAAGGCTTAGTGAAGCATGAGACTCAAAATCCAGTGCCGTTTGTTAAGCTTCTAATGCAACCCTGTTGCTATCTCTGTCTTTTCCCTGCTGCTTTCTCATCTGACTGAGGGTGTTCAAGGCAATTAGCCAGGCACCTGCCAGCATTAGATGTAAAGCTCTTTACAAAATACCTGCTAAACAGTAAGTAGTTAATAAATTTCATGAGCATCTGTTTTCTTAAAAAATACATAAAAAAAAAATCCAAACCACCACTCCACAAACCTCCCCCCCCCAAAAGCATTCCCCTGCCTTTTATTGATGTTAATTTGGTTTTCAGAGTTTTGGAATCCCCTGTGATTATTTGCTGTGGTAGTTTGCAATCCATACTCTCGGTAATGGAAATAAACATAGGATGAGCAGCAGCAAAGACAGCACAGTGGTAATCTAATCCCAGCTTTTGCAGCGAAAGCTTGCAGGGATCAGGCAAGGGTTTCTCGCTCTTGGATGTACCTCTGTGCAGCTGATCTGGAGGAGAGTGTCCTCTGGTGTATTGGGAAATGGTGACATTGGCAACTTCCTGCAGCTTCTAAGAAATCTTTTGGGAAGCTTTCCCAGAAGTGGAATAGGCAGCTGAAGGGCAGTGCTGGCTGGGACACTTCAAACAGGGCTGAAAGCCGTATGTTCATGAGTGTGGTCATCGTGCACAGGCTCGTTCTGTGCTGGTGATGCAGCCCTGAATGGGACAGGGCAGAGACACTGACACAGAAATTCCAGACCCAGATGGCCACTTCTGTAGAATTTGGGTTCCTGAGCACTCTACTGTTCCCAGTCTAGGGAAACAGAGCTAATACTTTGCACTGACAATGATAAGGCCCTGGATGTGGCTGGGATGTTTAAATACTTTGCTGGTAGAATGGTGTTGGAAACAGAAAAGCTCGAACTGAAAGTTTTCTGCTCCAACTTCTGTTCACTTTTAACAAATTCAATATCTACTCCTGGCTGGGCCCTGGGACCTCTTTGTGCCCTGATGTTTGTCTGGCACTTTCAGCCTGCAGAACTGTGGGCTGGAAACACAGCTGAGCTTTCTTTTGTGGCTTTATGTGGGGGTGAAGTGACTTGTTTTTATTGCAGTTGTGCTTAATATGCACAGTAATTCTTTGCTTTCCTTATTTGAGGTCCATGATTGTTTTTTCAGATTTCTGGTGGGTGGAAGTTTATAGCTGAGTCAGGCTGGAAGCATTTCCAGGCTCAAACTGTTTATGTGGATATGTAGATATGCTTGAAAGAGAGGAAAGGACTCGTGTATCTCTGCCTTTTCTATATTTAGCTGATACTCCCCCGCCCGCTTACCTGCCTCCGGAAGATCCGATGACACACGATACCTCCCAGCCCATGGATACCAACATGATGGCACCTGCAATTCCCCCTGACATACACAGGGGAGGTAAGAACACTTCCTTCGTGTTTTCTGCTTCACTTTTTAAGAGTAAGGAACCTCCAGAACTTACTAATAATAACTGAGTTTTAATTTTGGATGGATGTTGTTCATGAAAATTTTTGTCTGCCGAAAAGGAAAAAAACGGCCATGTAATTTTTCTTCTGTTGTTGTGAGGGATGAAATAGTAAAGCTGGAGATTATTTATAAATGTAAATATTCATTTAAGACAGGAATCTATCCCATGACTCTTGAAAAATATAGAATATATGGGGTTTATTACCTTCTTACTCCCAACCAACTCAAAGACCAAAGTAATTTTATGTTTTCTATTGGGAACTTCCACTAATCTTTGAATGGAAAGAACTCCTATGAGGCTGCACATTTCTGCATGTGATATTGAAATTACACGTGTGCAAGCAAAGGAATCTTTTTCTCTCTTATGATTACACTGATTTATTGGGGCAATGCAGTTAATGCTATAGAACACCTGCTGAATTGTGGGTGACAGTAGGTATGGTCAAGTATAGCTCTCCAAGCAAAGACTCGGCCCCAGGAGGGATGCTAAATTGTCAGTTATCTAAAGCCCAGAGACGTTTTACACGGTCAGCTGGAATATCTGCATTGTTTCCTCTGAGACAGTACATCTTATAAAGTTATGCTTTTTTCTTACCTTTCTGTCCTGAATTCTAAACTTCAGTCTTTAAAAGAGTATGTTCTGCTTGTAATAAAGTTCCTCTTCTATAAGGGCATTTGTGATTTTTTGTATTTTGTGTAGTTTCACCCTTTCTTCCCATGTTTGTTTCATCTTTGAATCACACAGTGATAACACTTGGTTCAGAATACAGAGTTCTCTGCCTGAGGTATGGCATTGCTACAGACTTAAAAAATCTGTATTTAAATAAAGTCCTACTGCTTTCTGTACTGTGACACAGACATCTTTTTACACATTGCTCACTAAAGCTGCAGCAGCAGCCGTGACTGCTGAGTAGAGGATTCGGTGCATTCATCGTCACGTTGTGAGAAGTGGCCCCTTCAGAGAACGCTTCAGCTTGCACAGTTGTGGCCCGTGCCAAGAAAGAGCAGCAAGCTGGATGCTGTGCCAGAACAATTATCAAGATCACAAGCATATGAACAATTTAACTGTTGTGTTTTGGATTTTTTTGGTGTTAGTGGGGTTTTTTTAGGCTTTTTTTTTTTTTTTTTTTTGGTATTTGCTTTGCGCTAAGCTCAATGTCGGGTTTCAGGAAGTGTATCTGCCCTCCTGGAACAATTTGGATGGCTTTTGTGTTAGCCTGTTTACTCTGCTTGGAATGAGTTTTGCATGTGATAAACCCCATCTGTAGCACTTCCACTTTTTGCTGGTCACACAGACTACACTTTCTGCATATGAATAGTTTTCAGGAATTTTGGGCCAGCAATTTACTGCCCCAAAATGCATTTATCAATCTTTATGCCTAACTGCAGACCTCTGCATGTGTGTCTCTCTCCCAAAATGCGTGAGTACTGTAGAATTCCTCTAATACATGAGAGTTGATAAAGAGAAAAGGCTTGACATTTTTCTTCTTGCTCTTTATCATTCAACCATTTCAAAATAAAAATTGTGTCTATTGATATTTTTCCTTTCTAGTAGTTTAGTACAATGGATTTTCATCTCTGTCCCTTCACTAAAAAGAAAGACTTTTTGGGTGCCTTCACATGTTCTTTATTCACATATGTATGCTGTGATTGCATTACTTTAAAAAAAAAATCTGCTGCAGGTTGTAGAAGAAGAGTTTTTACTGTGAACTTACTGCACCATTTTTGTTGCAAACTTTTTAGAAGCATGTTCTTCATGGTGATTTGTTAGCCTAAGAGATTTGATTTAACAAGCTGCATCCTGTCAGTGAAGTTGGGTAATTTCCATTGTTGGCCCGTGCTGGGAATAGAGAGACTAGACGCACCTGCTCTGCACGACTTAAAGCAAATGTAAGGAAGTCAGTATGAAATCTGTGTGAGAGAGATATGATTAATTCTGTAAGAATGGCCAGCTGGCAAGATTTCTTCCTGACTTTGAGAACTGGGGCAAAGCTGCAGCTTTGATAATTGCTGGCATCTTTATGGGAATTAAAAATGTAGTAACCTCTTACTAATAATTAAAGATTGTTTTTTCTTCTTTTTTTTTTCCCTATTTTTTTTTTAACAGTGATGTGGAGGGATAGAAAGTGCCAGAGTATCAGGAAAGATCAGCATTTTACCAATGTTTTTAAGCAAGTTACTAGCAATAAACACTATGCTCAGAAGTTTTGCATAGTGATGTAGGATGTGTTATCCTGCTCTTGATTATTTGCCACCTTTTGTATCTACTGTGTACTGCTGGCTTGAGGGGCATTTTTGGTTTTTTGTTTTTGTAACAAAAACTCATAGCGGTGTGATCTGTGAACAGAGGAAAATACGAGTACAGATCTTAGTTGGCTGATTTCAGTAAAAACTTGGAGTTGGGAGAAGGAAACTTCTGGCCAGAAAAACAAGTTTTCCCATAATACCAGTCTGATTTTCATTTTAGCACTTTGCCATGTAGTTGGTATCTGCAAAGTTGGTGTTTTAGCAGCAAGTCCCACTTTTCTAGTCTTAGCAGTGAAATAGTGTCCTTCATTTAAAAGAAACCACATAAAGCAACCACAACCCCTCGGTAGCCTCCTTTTATTTGGAGGCAGTTTAGCAATTTTTAGCTGTATTTGGCACCTTAAAGAACATGCTCTGCGTGGAGATAGGTATATGAAGAAGCCCGGAGTTGTTGGATACCCACTGGGAAACTTCTTGGTTAAGACCTTCAGTACCATCTGGAGAAATTGGTTCCCATGCACAGTCACAAGTGTGACTTCAAGACTTCCATGTGTTTGTAGTGCTTGAATGATTAGAAGTGAACCAGGAATTGCCTGTCAGCTTTCTGTACAATTCCCTGCTTCAGTTAGGAGCTGCCAAGGAGGAACTTCTTGTTACCAGCATTTGGATAACTACATTCTGAGAAATCCTTGCTATTACTGAACAAGTAATTCTTTTGGTGGTGAACAGTTGGAGATCTTGCATTTGGTACCAATTGATGAATAAAAGGTTCTCATTAAATACTCTCTTCCTCCAGTTCCTCTGCTCTCCAGCCCAGTGTAAGTGTTGGGATCTTGTGTGTGAATGCCCTGTTCATCCTCCAATCCCAAGCAGTATCTCTTCCTATTGTGGATGTGCTTTGTGCATGTTCTGCAGACAAATACCAATCTCTATTAGGTTTTTTGAAGTCTTCTACCATTCGCCCAAAAAACCCAGGAGAAAGATTTGGTCACGCTCTGAATGCTGAAAGATTGATCTGCTGACTGTATATTTAAGCTGCCTTGCTGTACTTCTTTGTAAAGTGAGAAATGATTTTTCATGCAGCTGTGTGATGCTGTTTCTTCCTGTTGCTAAACAACTTTGCAGTAAGCAAACGGGTAACTTGTAGTTTGGTAGTAAAATGAAGTAGAAATCCATCTACTGAATAGGAAAGAAAGCTGAGTTGTACAGTTACAGCATTTCTCTGCTGTCCGTACCTGTACCTTGGCATGTTGTAAGAAAATGGGACATTGGGGCACTGCTTGGGATGTGCCCAGGACCTTTCTGCACTTCCCTGCTCATACCTAGTGCCAGCCTTTGTCTCTTCTGAGTCTTGAGTAGAAATTATTCTACCCTGTGTAGCCCAAATCTGCAGGGTTACGACTCCTCACACCTCCGGCACCTGCTGGAGCCTGTGTTCCAGCGCTGTTAGGCTGTAAGGTTTCCACTGTTGCTTTCCAGATGTCCAGGCAGTTGCTTACGAAGAGCCAAAGCACTGGTGCTCCATCGTCTACTACGAGCTGAACAACCGCGTCGGGGAGGCGTTCCACGCGTCCTCCACCAGCATCCTGGTGGATGGCTTCACTGACCCCTCAAACAACAAGAACAGGTTCTGCCTGGGGCTGCTCTCCAACGTCAACCGCAACTCCACCATCGAGAACACGAGGCGGCACATTGGCAAAGGTGAGTTTGGGATCTGGCCCTCCGTTTTGGAGGTGGGTGGCGTTTCCCGAGACATGACAACCTGGGCCACTTCCCTCAAGAGTAAACTGCTCTTCCCTAGAATGTGGGAGAAGTGCTTGTGTTGGTAAACATGTAATTTTCTGGCCTAGTCTTACAAACAAAGTATTGTTCCTACCTGGTGTGTAATTACAGGAAGCTTTTACCCTTAATCAATTTTTAATTGCCTGAAGGCTATCGAAATCTAAATTAGAATGAGAGGTTAAGGCAGTTTGTCTAATGAAATGGTCTTGATTTATCTCGATTATTGCTGTATATGGAAATCCAAATTGTGGTTCTTGGCACCAAATATTTTAGGGAGCCTTAGTTCTAACATAAATTAGCTATCCTAACACGTATTTTGGGAGATAACCTGCGAAATCATTTTATTCCAGACGCATTTTTCACAGGCTGGTGATTCTTGCCATGGGAATTTTTTGCTTCCCTTCTATGCCTGTGACAGTCTTGCAAAGGAGAAAATCTTCACCTTTATGCCTGACTAATACAGTTCTCTTTTCCGAGAACTCACTTGTATGCAAATAGCAGGCAAAACTGACACTGCCGCCTGCTATGGGCCGTTCCTGCAAGGCAAATTTTTTAGGTATTTAGGTTATTTGTAAACTGTAAATTTTCTGAGACAGTTGAGGGTTCAGCATGCCCAGGCAGTGGGGTGGATGTTTTACGTGCCAGTTCATGAGAGGAGGAAAGAATTGAAGCTAAAGAGAACTGTCAGGTCCTTGAGTCTGAGCCCCCAGTCTGGAGAGCTTTTCTCTTCATGAGAACTTGTGCAGCTCTCAGCGGTGCACCACACCTGTGTTGTGCCACTCAAGTGCTAATACTTCTTCCTTCTTTTCCTCCCCATCCATCTTCCCAAGTATCAGGATATTTATTTAACACCTCATTCATTTTTCCTGTTAAAAGTAACCCAGCTGCAGGCAGAGTTCTGCTGAAGCACTTAACTGCGTGTGTACCAAAGCAGAGCGTGGGAGAGACAAGGATGCAGTTGAATAAGTAAATGTGTACCAAGTGATGGTGATGTAGGACTGTTAGTCTTTGAGAAAGGAGGAGTAAATCCCAAACTTGAAGACATAGCCATAAACGTTTTTGCAGATCAGGTGGGAGTATGTATGTACCCACACAGTCAGTGGCAAAATCTTACATGACAGAGCACAGTCGAGGCTTTCTTACTGGACTGCAGTCGAGTTTTCTAATTCTCTGTGTTCACCTCTGTGATTTGTGACACTGTGGGAGGTGAAAGGTTTAAGTAGCAAATAAACCATTTTTAAACACAGAAGGTAAATTTTCTTGCTTTCTCAAAACCTTTGGAATTGACTCCTACTGACACAAAGGTTCTCTGTATGTTGCTTCTCTGGGGCTTTGCTGCCGTGGAAGACAGGTGTGGGAGGAGGCACTAGAAGGGGAAAGGACTGTAAAATTGGTGTGTACCCTCCTTTGGCAGATATGTCTGAGGAATTTAAAGGCCTTTTTTTTCCCACCTAGCTTTCTGAAATTAAAGCTAGCTGACAAAACTCATGCTTCCCAAATTAGCATTCAAAACTTTTCCAGAGAATCAAGCTTGGGGCTCTTTAATATCTACAAATGATGCAGCAGGTTTCTGCTCTCTCTGCTTGCATTCCCAATTACTGCTTTACTTAAATACAAGAAGAAAAAGTTCAAGTGGTCAGGTTGTCCAGTGGAAGGCATCAAAACTACTGTGCTTGCTAGTTTAGTGTTGTTGAATATATGTGTTGATTCCCCTTTCATACATACATACAAACATACATACATACATACATACATACATACATACATACATACATACATAACCTTCTTTCAGATCGCCTGCTGATGAAAGAGAAAAGTAAAAATGAAGTATGAAGACGGATGATGTTCTGATATGCAATTAAGGTTTATCTCTTTAAGCAGAAGCCTATCTCTGTGGAGACAGAGCATGAAAACAGACACAGTGAGAATCTGTCAACCCTCCTTACGCCAACCTTCTTCTCGCAGGGGTCCATCTCTACTACGTTGGTGGGGAGGTGTACGCTGAATGTCTGAGCGACAGCAGCATCTTTGTGCAAAGTCGGAACTGCAACTACCACCACGGGTTCCATCCCACCACGGTCTGCAAAATCCCCAGTGGCTGCAGTCTGAAGATTTTCAATAATCAAGAGTTTGCTCAGCTTCTGGCTCAGTCTGTGAACCATGGCTTTGAGACAGTGTACGAGCTTACTAAGATGTGCACTCTCCGGATGAGTTTTGTAAAGGTACGTGAGCATTTGCTTGAGATTATTTTGTAAGCAAAGTAAATTATTTTTTATTAATGTCATGATTTTGAATGGTCCAGTAACTCCCTTCATCGGCCTATTAATGGCTGTTGAATTTTAAGGATGGAATGCTCGTTAAGTCTAAGATAGATCTTAGTGAAATGAAGTATTTGTGGACAGAAACCCATCTGACCCACATACTTAGAAAACTTGCAGAAGATGTTTCTTCACATTAAGTCCTCTAAGTCATGATCAGCGACTCCCAAATTAGGAGCTGCAGTCATTATTTAGAATAATATGCATACCTTTCTATTCTAGGAAGGCATGCAAGGTCAGGATTTGTGACGTGGCTGTTGTGTGTGTGTCAACATAGGTACTGATATAAAAGGGCTGGTCCTTATATGAAAGCAATCAAATGAAGATGGTGATATGCTGCAATGCTCTTCATGATGGGAGGATGGGAACTTTCGGATGTGTTAAGACAGGCGTTCCTGAAATGGAATAGGCTGTTTTGTATGGCAGTGTTGCCTAAACAGTCAAACAGGACCTCTCGTGTATTGGAAGTTGCACTGCACAGTGTTCAGAGCTGCTGCCTCCTGTGCTGGGATCTGGGAAATCCCTTCATTAGGGGTTAATACAGAGCAGAGCAAACTGTACCTCCAGATGTCACAGTCTTCTCTTCAGACCCGCCCCAAAAATGGTTCACTTACCAAACAATTCTGAATGCTTTTAAATATCTCTTTATATTTTTGGTAATTAATGCAACAGAATCAGCTATGAGCTGAAAAAAAAACCTTTCTTA
>VYZQ01043999.1:0-14554 GCA_013400655.1 Mystacornis crossleyi
TTCCTTTTTTTTTTTTAATACTCTCCCACTATTTTGCTTGGAATTTCTCCTGTAGAAACAGCAGTTCCCTCTACTCCATCCTTCCTGTTTCCTCATGCTTTAGCAGAAAAATATTTTGTACTATGAAGACAATGCGATTTCACATATAAAACATCCATTGACAGAAAATGTGTGATTTGATCCTAGCCTGTGATCCTTCAGGCTAGGATCCTGCCACTCTTACTGCAGCCATCTCTAACAGTAGGAGGAAACCAGATTTCATCTTTGAGCACAGCTGCATAACAATTAGTTTGCACAGAAAGGTATTTAAATGAAAAATAGGTATTATGACCATTTTGGTCTTTTTCTTCACGAGCTTTTTGTCAAGACCTCTTTTAATAACATAAAGTGAGACTAAAATTCTTGTGATGTGCTGCCTGCATGGAGCATTATATGCAAATACAGGGTTCCTGCTGACTCACTTTGCCACGTGCAGTTATGAACTTAGATCTGAATATGGGAAACGCCGTGGCTCTGCTGGTGGAAGGAATGATGGTCTGCAGGAGAGATTTGAAAACCTGACACTGAGCTAAAGCAATATTTTAAAGTTAAGGTTTGATGTTATTTCAATTACCAGCAATTAAAAAAAAAATCACTAGGAAGAATTCCTAGGACATTGATCAGTTTGGAGAGGAGGTGCAGGATTGAGGAGATTTTTTTACACTAGAGCAGAGATGAGAAATGACCAATTTTCAGTTCTAATCAATATGTGCATTGAAAGATTAATAAAACCTATATTAATTTTTATTAAAGCACATTCCCTTTGAAACTAGTATGTATTGGTGATCCAAAAGGAAGACACATGGTCCACTCCTGTGGCTGTGAATGAAAACAGAAGGGATTTGTGCAGTTATTTTCTCATGGGCCCTTGGCTTTTTTATTTCTTTCTTTACACTTCAGGTGAAACATTTTGTACATACCAGCTTCCTCCTCAGGGAAGACTTACGAATTCCATAGGCTGGCAAAGCTATTCATGAATTACAACTTTTGGCTGTGTTTCATTCTGACTGGAGGGGTGTGCATGAGACAAAATGTAATTTGGGGCCGTCACTGAAGTTGCCTCTGACCCATATAAAGTTGTGTCTCTCTCTAGGCGGCCGATGTTCCAGTAAGCCAAAAAAAGCTGGATTTTGGGTGGGCTCCAAATTAGGCACTGGTTGGCTTTGGATGCAAGACCATCCGAGTGCCTTGGCTGTGGCTGCAGCAGCAGCTCAGCAGCATTGCTGGTACAGAGAGCCTGAGTAGGCTCCCAGAAATCGTTCATTTAATTTTTCTTGTAGAATTGCAAGTATTTTGAAAGTTCATTCACACAGGAATCAAAAGCCATTCTTCCTCCAGCTTTACGTAGGATTTTGACTGCTAGGAAGAGTTTGATTTTAGGAATCTGAATTCAAGCACTCCAAAACTTTTTTAGCGTGCCTGTCCTAGTGGGAATGAGTCTCATTATCATGTACACTAAAATTGATAATCAAAGACAAATGCTTCAGTCTGTTATTTTAAACTTGGAGAATGTTTACCTAAATTCTATCTACTTTCATTCAGGAATTCTCATCTGGCTTTCTAAACTGTTCTCCATCTTTAAAAAACATTTCTTTAAGTCACATTATACTTGATGGAAAAGTAGGGACAAATTCAGTTGTACTTTGAGTGTAATTTAACTGCACCATAGAAACAGGCTTTCAAACCTTTCATCGAACTGATTTACGAGCGGAACTAAGGTTTGCTTAGTACAACATTTTCACAGTAAGAGTTACATTCCCACAAAAGGGAATGCTGTCAGGTAGAATGACCATGAGTCAATTCTGCCAAACCAATTGCTTTGTTCAGATAAGCCAATCTGGCTGCCACAAAACCTTAATTAGAAATTTAACACAGTATTTTAAAAATCACTCCAAACCTTGTCTGTTAAGTATTTTGAAACAATCTGAGACTACAATAGATGCCTAAGAGCATTTTGCCGGTTTCCCATCATTGGTAGTCATTGGGCTTTTAAATTTGTTTTACAAACTAATGAGAGGACAGATGCTGGAAGAAGTGGAAAGAACCAAAGGAGATGTGCTTCCAGAGAGCAACTTACACTGCATTTAGTATTGCATGAGGTTACAAACTGTAAAGATCCACCCCAAATTAAAAGGGTAAGTGCTCTTTCTTAACTCTTATGCAAATACAGTGAAATTCAAGAAAATCAGATCTAGTCAGTCAGTTCTAGGAAATCACTAATAGTGTATTCTCAATTTTTTGGTCAAGCATACAATAATTCCCTTCCTGTTTATTATGACAGAGATCATTTGCATCTTGCTGATCCATATTACAGGCAGGAATAAGCCCCATCCTCAATCTGTGAGGCCAAGAGCTCCATGCACCCTTCCAATAACTCACTGGTCACCCTTTTGGAGTGTAAAGCAAGGAAATCAATATAATTTATAGTTTTTGGGGTAATTCTCTGCAGATCAATTTACCTAGGATAATTCTTTTAAAAACTGACTCTGGTAAAATGTTTCCTTTTCTTTCTGTGCTCAAGAAGATAATGGGACTAAAATGTTCCCTTATGCTCCAAAAATGTGATTTTGCGTGATCTAATTTTTACTTTGTTTTTGTTTAAGCCTACGTGCTCCTTCTGCTCCCGTGCTCTAGTGCAGAGGAGCAGCATTTCTTATCCTTCCTTGGCAGAGAGCAGACAGGCAACCCTCTGCCCTACACGGCCCGGATCAGTGCTGACCCACGAGATTCACTCCTCTGCTAGGCTGTGAGCAGAGTAACTTTCAAAAAAGAAGTTATTCCAAATTGTGGGAGGTATTATGATAAGATCTCCATCTGGCTTGCAGCAATTTGAGTACTTCTACCGCTTTGTTTATACCATTTTAAATATCTAATGAATACAATATGCTGTCCCCAAAATAATACTGCATATAAAGCCTGTAAATTTAGAGTTGGATGTTTCATGAAAGAACTTGGCCCATTACCTCTCTGTAAATGTTAACTGAGTGTTCCTTATAATGCTTTCCCAAGCTTCTATTGCACCCAGCAAGACAGGGAAGTACAGGTAGCCAGGATGAAGCACCAGTCCAGTGGACGAGCTTCCTCTTGTTCCACTGTATTTTGTAGATGCTTTCCCACTTCTAAGAACTTTTCGCTTAAATTTTATGTCTTCCGGGGAGCCGCAAATGCCAATAGATTCCTAAGGGAAGGGGCCCAGTGGCTGCAGCACAGGCAGTGATGGATGCCAGCAATGGGGCCTGTCTAGAACCCCAGACATGAGGAGCAGCAAAGCAGGGTCCATCCAGGGAGCCCACTCAGGTGGGGGCAAAGAGGACACCAGAGATTAACCACCTACAGCACAGGACCAAAGTTCACCCAGGAGCCAAGGCTGGAGACACAAACACCTCCAGCCCAGACAGGGACTGCGTACCCTGGGGCTGAGCTTAAACAGAGCTCCCGGGCCGTGGGCAAGGGAGGCGGGTGGGAGCCCCGGTGAGGCTGCTCAGGGCAGTTAAGGACTCGGTACATCCAGGGCACTGCCAGTATCTGGAAATAGCCGTGGTCCAAATGAATCTGTTTGTTTGCGTGAGTTTGGTGCAGGGCATGAGCAAACAGGCCGGGATGAACAGGGCGCCAACTGACAGCTTGGGCTGGAGCCCAGCCCTGCAGAGGGAGCTTCTTGTGCAACCGCGGGCAGAGCTGGGCTCAGGCGTGTGGCAGCTGCAGGTGGGCCTGGTGACACGGAGTGCCCACGGTGCCCGGGGTGGCTGCACTGCCGGCACCGCTGTCTCCGGCCTCCAGCGGTTCTCTGGGCCTCGCTGGGTTCTGTTCTTCACCTGACTCTGCCAACTCTTGACGTAGATCAAACTGGCTCTGAGGCTTGTGCTTGTGGCAAGGGCTGTGCCCAGTGGGGGCAGGAATAGGGGAGGCCCAGATGGAGGAAGTTGTTCCATGAAGTTTTTGAGCCTCCTTCTGCTGCATGCTGTCTGTGAGAAGACCCAACTTGTTTTTCTCCAAAACGAGTTGATGTTGCTTTAGAACACTGAATGAGGTGCATCATTTTTCTTCTGCGCTGTGAGGTATCCACATTGCTCTCTTAGAACATGTTTATAGAAAATAATAGGTATTTATATGTATTTATAGTCACCCCCTTTATTTTTTTTTGCCTTTATGAACTGATGGGAAACAATATCTTGGTTTGGGAGAAAATGATTTTGCCACCAGACTTCGTGAGCCTCTCTTCATTCATTTCAAACATTGCCCGTTTTAACATTAACTTCCAGAGGCGCCGTATGCCAGCACCATACAGATCAGAAATATTGAGTGCATTACAAGTAGCAGGTTACACTTCAAAACACTTGGTTCACAGTGTTTGAGACCATTAATCATTTTTATTATTCTAAAGGACTGAAAGGGCTTAGAAACCTTGCCTAGGAAGCAGTATAGATTCTGAACAGCTGCACTACGACTCCTGCTCACATTAGGTTTTGGACAGACCATTGATTTTCAGTAAATGTTCTTGGCGGCCAGGAAGTGCTGAAACTGGCAAACTTTCTCTCACAAACTTTTTTTTCTTTTTTTTTTTTTCTTCTGAAATGAAAAGCATGCTGGTTACTCTGATTTAGATCATCAGTACGGCCCTGATTTACCACTACATCACACCCTCATAAAACTGGAGTATCAAGGGACTTTAGTTACAGGCCAGACAAAATCAAATCCACTGCAGGGAGCATATGTACAGCTTTTGCAAGTTTTTTTTTTTTTTTGAGTCTGTGTTAATGGCACTGTATATGTAAACTCTTGCATATGTCTTTTCTTTGTTGTTACAATTGTTAGCAAGGAAGATACCAAACAGAATTTGGCTGTATGTGAATTCAGATTTTCAGAACAGACGGGAAAACATTGTACTTAGAGAAACAGTAGCACACCCACAAACTTGCAACAAGGTATTATCATTACCCATGCAATTGTGTCTGTACTAAAAGGACATTTGATTTCGTCTCTTTATATTTTTGCATACTTTGTTCTGCAAATGAATATACCAGACACTGTACGGAGAGATGACAGGATACCTTATCCTGGGTTTCCTTCCTGGAAGTTTCACTTTATTACTTGTAAACTGGAAAATACAACCTGCATTGTTCCCAAACCTGTGGAACTGGTTAGGAAGAGAGGCATCTAGGACTAGCTACATTTTTAAGAGAAAATAGCACTGTAGTTTGGACTTGAATGTTGGACTTTAATGCAGAAGAAAATCTCAATTCAATAATAAGAAAAGACTGTCTGAAAATGGCATTCTAATAATATCAAGATTTCAAGAGACAAAGGGGGTAAATAAACACCATTTACATTCCCTAGGCAAAGCAATATCACTCTTTCTTTTTTAAAACCTTTTTATTTCTCTTTTCATGCTTCTTACAAGCTGTATTGGTTTGGTTGAGTTTTGTTTTTGTAGTGGGGGAGAAAGTTAGGGAATTGGAAACCCTCCTGCCCTGACAGCAGAGGTGGAAAACAAAAATGTTCAGTTGCCAAAACCTGAAATTATGTTCTGAATGGATGCAGTATAGAGCAGCAATATTTTGATATTTTCAGTTGGACAATTTAGAATGGAAATAGAATTATATCATATTTGAAAACAGTTCTGGAAACAGAAAAGCTGCAGTCTTTGTAATTTGATTTTTCTTGAAAAATGAAGAGCTCTTAGAAAAAAGAAGTATTGTAGATGGGTTAGTGAGGAGTACTCCAGTGAAAAAAATAGAAACATTTTCTGTTTTGACATTTGCAGTCCTATAGAACTGTTCATGTGGCAAAGCCTGGGGGAAAAAAAACCAAATGGAGCATTTGATGTGATTGGTCAAACATTCTATATAGAAAAGGCTCCCCTTTCCTTTCTCGATAAACATACATTTACTGTTTGTGGGTTTTTGTTTCTGAAGTCAGGCCATTACACAAATCTCTTTCCTTTCTTGTTTTTTGGTGTCCTTTTTTGGGGTTTTTGTTTGGTTTTTTGTTTTGTTTTCATTTTTTAATTTGTTTTGATACAGAGTAAGTTTCTAGTTTTCATTGCTTTCATAAGCTGAAACCAACTCAAGCTGAATGAAACGAATGAGATCTCTCAAACCCTGTAAGTTTTCAGATGTCATGAGTGAGCATCACAGTGAGTGTGGAGGCAGCACTGCTGTGATTTAGTGCACACGGGGGCGGCACAGCTGCCGAGGGGTAGCACACAACGAGCCCACTCGGGCTTTATTTATAGAGACCCACACGCTTTTCATCTCCCCCTGGTATTTTTATTTCAGTAGCATTTGAGATCCCAGCCTGCCTGCGCTTTCACATGAGAAAATAGTGCCTCTCCTGACGAGCTGGGATTTTAAGACAGGCGGAAGAGGGGAGAAGGCGGAGAAGGGCTCCCTCATTCCATCAGCTCAGATCCAGGTTTCCAACAGGAAAACTGGGATACAGAGCCTTGCCCATTTCGAACTGTGGTTTTTGTGTTTTGGTTGGGGTTTTTTAAAGACAGTCATGCTTTGGGATTGCACAGAAAACCAATTTGCTGCACAGTGCCACTTAGAAAGTGAACTCCTGTCTGGACAATTTTCCACCAGAGCCGGTCCAACTTCCCAAACTGCTTTCTTTTGTTGCTTTTGGGATGAACTTGACTTTCATCGCAGAGAGCCCTCTCCTTTGTTTTCAAAGGCTTTTTCTGCCAAGCTAAGTAACTGTATTTCTCAAGCACAGTCCTCTGAAGGCACTGAAGCATGTTGAATACAGAAGAGTAATTTGTTCCCTCAGGCTGTATATGTCTTGTATTAAAAATTACAAGATGTGAATCTGTGGCTGTGCTGGGAGCACACACTGGATTTGTTGTATGGTGAGAAGAGAACAGGTTATGGCTAATCTTGTTCATTCACTGGAGATAAGAGAGGCGCTGCCCTTGCTGCTTTTTTGTTTTCTTGGGTCTGGATCAAATCCCCATCTGTCCATCAATGCGAACAATTGTGTCTGAGTCAAGAGTGCTCTGATTAAAAGTGATATGGTTGGAAACACCCTTTTTACTGAGAAGAAATGAATAAGGAAATGGCCCTCGTGTGTGAGCTTTTGGGGAGAGACTGTCTGCTCAGCTCACAGGCCAGTCAAAATATGCTCTCCAGCAGGGAAATTAATAAATAGACCAGCTTCAATAGATGGAGATTTAAGGGCAGGAGACTAATGTTGTTCTAAAATTCTTTTGGGTTGGAACTTAAATCCAATCTTAATGAGGTCATAGCAGAAAATTAATTTATTTTCTATCTTCCAAACAATATCTTCTTTGTTAAACAAGAAGATTGGAGATATTTTTTTTCAATAATAATTTTTATATATGTGTAAAAATGTGCGAAAGCTCTGGTCCCTTTCATTTCCTGAAGACAATCATGTGACAACCTTAAATGGGCCACATGAATGTATTAATCTCATATTCCTAAGTGTTATGGAGAATTGAGAAACCTCCACTCTTTGGATTTCCTCTGTATGGGATGTCAAGAATGATATGAAAGGAGTGGTTTTGTAGAGAAAATACAAAACCGCTGAGTAACAGCAACATGAGCATACGGGGACCTGGTTTGGACTAATCTCCAGTGGAAGTGGTGGAAACTCCATCATTCAAAACATCAAAGTCTCATGACTGTTGAGAGTCTCACAATACTGGGTGTTTTTCTTACCTCTCCAGCTTCTGGAATCAATGAATTTGTCAGCATTTCCATGTATTTTACTTAAGCGAGCACACAGAGGAGTTACTAGTGTTGCTACTTGTAGAGAAAAGCTCAGAAACGAGACTCCAAAAGGTTCAAATAGTAAAATACAAAGAAGTAGCAGTTCCTGATTTTGCGGATTTGGCAGACCTTGGTATTTTGAATCTGCAAGTTTGCCCACACCTCAGAAAATAGAAGTAGTGGCCTGTTAAGTGTTTGCAATAAAGAAATGTCACTGATAAGAGGCAGTGTGGGCATCCTGGGAGATTGACATCCTTCAGCGATTCCCTGCTCATCCTTTGCCTGTGTCTCTGGAATCACACAGGTGTTTTGCAGGGTGGGTGTTTTACAGAGCTGGTGCCAGGCAGGGAAGGGGCACAATGTGAGGGCTTGACGAGTAAAGTCTGCTGGGATGCACATCTGGGGCTTGGCTTCGGGTCTGTCCTGAGCAGGGTAAGAATGTCACTATGTATCTAAATCACTGGCTTTTATGAGTGATTTCCATGCTCAGTTTCCTACATGAAGTGTGAAAGTTCTCCTCATCAAAAAATGCATTTATTTAACAACAGAGGACTTGACAATGTGCTCTGAAGGAGGGTGTAGCCCTTCAGTGGCAGAGTCACAGCTGACCCAGGGGAAGAACAGAGGTGACTGATGAAAATGGGAACCTCTTGACGCAGGTGGTGTTTGGTGGCTCCTCACTGTGGGCAAGCTGGTAACACTTCCTCACCTGTGTGAGTCTCATCTGGATTTTGGAAGGAAATGAATGGAAGGCAAGGCAGATGCTTCAGGTAAGAGTGACTTGAAGGAAGTGATGGCATAATAATGCTGAGATTACTTTACTGTGGTCAGGAAACTGTTTCTCTGTTCATCAGATCCAGATAAATCTCTGTGTGTCTCATTGCTGCAGACGCTCTAGCCAGAGGTAACACCCAGCACAGAGTAATGCAGCTCTGCTACTACAAGGGCTTTCCAAGTGGCTGCAGAGATGCCTGGAGCTCAATTTACACACAACCTTCTCCAAAATCCACCCAGGGTGGGCCACCACATGGCCAAGGCACCATTAACTCTCTGCCAGCTGTGCAAAGCACCACCTTTGCACGGAAAGCAAAGGGCGGGTCCTGCCAGAGCATTTCATTAAAATTAAAATGCACTCACAGGTAGATTCCTAAAATTTCACCTTCCAAAGGGTCTGAGCTAGTCCTGCTGGGATACAAAGAAGTGATTCCCAAAGCTGTTTCTAACTTGCTGCTTAGCTTTAAGCCATCACATGGCAACTGCTGCCTGCACTAAATGGAAAAGAGTATTCTTTACATACAGACACAGTTTAATGTCTTTGCCAAAGTTTTTTTTCACCTCCTCTGCAACCCTGAGCCATCACCTGCTAGTGCTTGTGGCGTGCAAATTGGAGAGTTTTCTTTATGAGCTGCACATAAAATCCACACCTCTGGTCATGCATGAGAAACTGCTGAAAGAGCCCGATACAGCCCTGAACGTGTTCCCTGTTTTATGGACAGGACCCGAAGGTTGTTTGCTTTCCAGAACTGCGCCATGTGTCACGCCTGACCCTGCTGGCACTCGCAGATACTAAATGACACCCTCTTGGCAGGGGACGCAGCTGGCTGATTATGCACGCAGTTTACCTACAGACTGGCTTTAAAAGGAGCCCAATTAAATGATCCAAGGGGTCAGAAGAAAAAGGAAGGCACTGCTAGAGGACCGAAACCTTTTCTGCATCCTGAGGCAAAACCTACTATTTTCACAGTGATCAGGGAAAAAACAAAGCAGAGCAGATGTTTTCCCTTTAAAAGGAAGCCTATTTTTCTCCTTATTAGTTTTGATCATTATCACACTTGACATTAATTTTTGGTATTATAAAAGAGGGATTCTCATGCTATTTGAATATTATTTTAATACTGATCTTTTTCTTGTTCAATAACTGTCAGCTTCCATGGGGTTATTTTTATAGAAGTGTTAGTTTAGGTGAGCAAATATAACAGAACCTGTCTCTTCTCTGTCTTGGTTGTTTAGAGTTTTTCTAGTTGAGCTGGTATAACCCTAATGTCATCTGTGGGACAGAACGGGCTTCCCAAATTAGTCTGTCTCCTAGTTAAAAAGACATTTCAAAATCAAAGTTATCTGCCTAACAAAAGAAAAAAGCACTTGTCACAACTTTTCACAATTCTGAATGGCCTTCTTGAGTTTTTAGATGATCCACCAAGGGACTGTGCAGGGGCTGCTGCCAGGAACACAATGCTGAGAGCAGTGCCAGTGCCCACAGTTTGCAAAAGCCCAGGCGCAGTTTGCGGTCCCAGCTCTGTGGGCCAGTGGTCACCAGGCAGTGCAGGAGCAGCACATGGGTGTTTCCAACCTTAAAGCATTTGCCATCTCAATTTTGCTCCACAGCAGTGATGAGTTTTCTCTGGAGGCATGCCCAGCCCTTTTGGGGAATATACCTCTTGCAAAATAGGACATGAACTCGAGTTTCCTTGATTAAATCTTGTGGTATGCACACTTTGAGAGTTGCCCAGCAAATGCCTTCTGCATTTGACAGCACGGATCCAAAGATAGCTCACGCTGCTGCTGTCTGGGCAAACTGTTTTTCCTTCTGCTGCCTATAAAATAGCTGGAAAATCTTCTTGGGGGAGAAAAATTTCTGGAAACTCTAAAGTGAGCTTAATTCCCCAAGTCATTACACTTGGTTAGTGTCTTTCACAACACTGCTAAGCCCTGGGTAATGGTATGCATAACCCCGAAAAGCAGAAACAGAAAGACAGGAAATTATGGCTGAACTAGTGTTTTTCTTAGGGCGTTTGTGCTCACTGTTGGAACAACCAGTGCCAGGTATTGTGAAACACAGTGAGAAGCCCCTTTTCAGCTAAGTTTCTGTTTAAAATTCAGCCAGATTATAGTGAGATATGAAAATCTCCAGAAGAGGTATTCTGTAAAGGCAGGAAGCTGCTTCAAAAAGTGCCACTGCCTCACTGGGAGTCTTGGGTACACCCAGGTCATGGTCCCTGCAAGTCAGACAGTGCTGCTAATCCCACAGCTCCAGCATCACAGGAAGGTTCCCTCACTGGTGTAGGGAAAGTTCACTTGATGCTTAAAACAGTTGTGATGTGCTGAGTGTTCAGGGGGTTTAGATTGTCCTCATAACTGTGGTGATGTTCAATGCACTTCATATATTTCAAATGAAGTCACATCTCATTGTGTAGAGCAATACCGTTAGGGCTGGTGCTGTAAAAGGAACTCCAAACACTGCAGTGTTTGGGCAAAATCTCTGTGTATTCCAGTGGGGGCATCTCTGGTTATCTCTGCCTTTTGGGCCCCCCTTAAAAAACGTTCATTGTGTGAGGCAATTCACAAAAACGCCAGTCTGATCGACAAGCCTTGATACCCTGAGGGTGCAATCCTGTTACAGGACACCCAGAAGGTCTGGTAAGCCCCTTGCTCCCATCTGAAGCACAGAGGGCAGAGTTTAAAACAGCCTGAGTCAGGCTGAGTCACCTGCCAGCAGCTTTCCTGAGGGATATAAAGCACAGTGGAGCAATATTTGTTGTATTAACCATGTTAAGGACTTTATGATCTCTGCTCTTGCCCAGCCTGGTTTCTCCCCACAGCCTCTCCCCACCTGAACTTTGCAGTCTGTGTGACTGACCAGCCAAAGCCCATTTAGGGCTTTATTTAGGACACGGAATAGGTATTACTTTGGATAGCACGGAGGAGGGAAACGGCAGCAGCAGGGGCAGCCCTTAAACCTTCAAAAGGAGTGAAAAAATCAAGTGCAGTTGTTGGGCAATCACAGGGAAGGAGCAGAAGCAAGGACAGCATGTTGCTCCCAAGTGCATTTTGGCAAACACGAGTTTGCAGCCTTAAACCTTCACAAATTAAAGGTGGCTTCTTCCAAATTTTGACAGAGAAATGATGGAATCTCATTGTATCATTTGGCTCCAATGGTTTTTCGAGCTCTTGAGGCATCAGCTCCATATTTTTATCAGAAAACAGACGAGTGTTGTGTGGCCTGAGGAGCTGTGCAGACGAGTACCTGAGAGGAGCTTTGCACACGCCATAAGGAACAGATCAAGCCTTGCTCACGCGTGTTGTTCATTTACACCTTGCATCACACGCAGCCCAGCGCCTTCATCTCAGCTTCGTGCTAAATCTAGACAATGAGCCCGATTCACCACTGCATTCCTTTATTTTTACCTCAGGATAATTCCTTTTAAATCAGAGGACAGACTGGACTAACCCAGTGGTTTTTGTGCCAAAGAAATCAATGCTACAAGCCTTTGAGCTTCCTGACCTGCTGTTTTGCTTTAACCTTCACTTTGGGGTTTTTTATCCTAGTTGGGGATCTTGATGGGTTCGTAGTTGTTGGAGGCTCCACTGTTGTCTCAAGAGAGGCAGTTAGGTGCTAGAATTAAATACTGAATGACAGATTTTTCATAGCATGGGAAGAGCAAAACAAAACAGCTGTCTGCAGAAACCTGAAGGAGCAGGAACTAGACTGCTCTTTAAAAATAAACTTGGCATTGGAGATGGTGACTGAGATAAAGTCATAGCCAAAAATGAGGAATATTTAGGATGCTCAAAAATATTCTTATGTTAGTGGTTTGCAAATGTGGGAACAATATATTCAAGCTTTATTTTCTTTAGCATGTTCTTTGGCTTAAAGTGAAGTTCAACATTCAAAATGACCATGTAATAATGGAACCATTTCAGTCAATCTCCTGTTTTTCTGTATTCAGTCAGATCCACTGCCTCTGGTGCCAAAAATAAGTTTTTACTGATTTTTACTTTTGTTAGCCTGAAAGAACCAAAACCGATGGAGAATCAGGAAACTGAGATTGAATGATACAAATCCAAGTTCACTGAATTTGCCTGTTCAAACTCATTAAGGAAGTGGGCTGCCATAAACATTATTGAGATTCTAATTTAACCTACAAAATAATGTGTGATGAAAGTATAGGGCTGAGGGAACTCACACACACAAACCGGACTTTGATGTTGGTAATATAACTTTTATTACAGTATTACTTGTATATTACATATGTTTTTGTATGGAAATCAAATTGAGAAGGAGTAAATACTCCACGATGGTGTTTTTCGAGCCAAACAGAACCAAACTAGTTCTGCCTCCACTGCCACACTGGTGGGTTCTCATCCCACAGGAAGTGAAAATTAGCTAAAAAATTCATCTTCCCCATCAAAGTGGCTCAGCCCTGACCCAGGCTGGGCTGCTCCACGTGTGAAAGAACATGGTGTGTTTGTCCCCAGGTCTGCGATGGGATGGCAGGAGAAGGGACAATCAGAACATAAACCAGGGAGCTGCTTTCTGTGCCATAGCCAAGGATGAGTTACAAGAACACGGTTTGCTGCCACGTACACATCAGTGAATGATCACTTCGGTCACCATCTTCATTGCCTGCTGAGCTGCTCGTGTGAAAGGGGCTGTGCAGGGGTCAGTGACCATCCTCATGGATGAGTGAGGCAGGATGAATGCATGAGAATAAAATTTCTGCAACTGTGACCTCATTTTTGCATGATCATAACAAAAGGCAGGGCCACCTCAGCATCTTATGGGGTCTGTTTGGAGGGACACATCCCAAAGCCTGGTTTGACACTCCTTATGCACTTCTTGGGTATTGGGGATGTTACCTCCACACTGAGAAAGAGCTGAGAAGACTCCAGTTACAGCTCTGTATTTCATTTCCCAGTTTATATGTGTGAGAGAGCGTCTACCCTGGTTATCACTCAGCTGCAGACTGTGAGGCCCAAATCCAGAGGCTGAGCTTAGCTTAAACTGTTGTAATCATCTCATTTGTGTGTCTAAAGCATCTGTTCCTGTCTTTGCTCAGTTTTCATGGCAACACAATGGCTCACAGGTACACAAATCTTTCAGCTGGGAGGTACTTGGTTTGGAGGCTTTGACAGAACGTGAAACCAGATTAGTTTCACGTAATATCAAGTTTTCTTACTGGTATTTTCTGTGAGTGCATTTATCAGGGAAGCTGCAAAAAGCTGGAAAGCTGCTCCACAGGAACTTTGAAGCAGAGCTGAGATCCAAGGTACTTCTAAATGCCAGAGCTGGAAAGTGAAATGGATGCTTGTTTGTATCTATTTCACATGTATCTCTACTTCCTCAGCTATAGCGTAACAAGAGGAAAGTGTCAGGGCTATTATACACTGCCTAGTCAAACCTACATGCACTTCCACTGAAATCATTAAGGTCTGCACACAACTTGGTTGTATTACTTTACTCAAAATACATTAAAATTGTTCATTCAAGCACTCAAAAATTAGAATAGTTAAGAATTAATGTTGTAATTTTAGCGCAGATTTTTTCCCCCCTATGCTTGATTCAGTTAAATCATAACTGCTTCATCCACTGGATGCTCACTGGCTATTCAGGACCTTTTATCCCCCTTTAATACACAGTCCCAGATGTTTTGTACTGCACATTATTCCAGTGCTGCTGGAATATGAGAGTTAATTTAGTTGTGTACATTTCCATGCTGCTATCACCATTGTATCTGAATGCTTCTCAAAATCAGTTACTTCACCTTTGCATCAATGCTGCAATAGTCAGTCCTATCATCAGTCCCCTTTCACAGCTAAGCAGAGAAGACAACTACTCAGCTTCCACAAGCCTCTGATGAGTGTTTGCTCACCAGCAATTCTGAACTGCACGAGTGAAACACAGGCAGAGCTGTAGTCACACTGGGGACTGCAAAACATCCAAGCACCACATGCATTCCCACACCACCAAATGTCAAGCTCTAGCTGAAAAGAAGGGAAGAGGCAAA
>VYZQ01044003.1:0-46093 GCA_013400655.1 Mystacornis crossleyi
AGCGGCGGCTCCGCTCCCGCCAGGGCGGCCGCAGGTGCCGCTCGCTCCCGCCGTGCCGGGCCAGGTAAGCGCCGTGAGGGGAGTCCGGGCCGGCAGCGGGGGGGGAGGGCGCGGTGCCCCGGGGCCGGCCCCCTCTCCGGGGTAGCTGCCGGCTCGGCCCGGCCGGACCCGAGGCGAGGTGCTGGGGAGCGGCTGCCCCAGCGAAGGGCCTCGCCGGCCTCCCCCGCACCTCCGCTGCGGCTGCAGGGAGAGGGCAGCGGAGCGCCGGGGGACCCTGTGTGCTGCGGGGTCCTCGCCTGGCCACAGCCACACACCTGCCCCGTCCCCAGCTGTGGGAGGTCCCTCGCCGGTGACGGACGGGTACGGAGCATCCGCGTTCCTGTGCAACGCTGCCTTCTCCCGCACACAGCGCTCCTGAGGCGTAGCTGCGGCCGTGCCGCGGCACGGGGAGCGCTGCCCTGGTGCGGTCCGGGATGGGGAGCTGCTGCCTCTTTCGCCTTCTCTCCTCCTCTGTCGCTGTGAAGTCTGCAGGCTCCTTTGTTATGGGGTCACGGAACTTTGGTCTTTCTTGTTGGACCTGAGCGGAGACCGTGCTATTTTCTCTTTTACTTTCTTTCAATATCCTTTTTTCAGGGAATATTCTTTCTTGCCGTGGTCCAGGTGCAGATGGCACTGCACTACAGAAAGATGCTGCAGGTTCCTACGGCAGCTGTGTTGGTGCTGCTTCTCCTTCTCTGGAAGGCAAAAAATACCGGAGATTTCCTTCTCCTAAGGCTGCGGCGTCTTTCTCTTTAATATCTTGTGTGCATGGGATGCACTTCGGTGAACTTGTGTGTTGAACCTAAGTCCTTCCTGTAGGACTTCCTGAAAACAGCTGAGGGGGAAAGAGGCCAGCCTCAGACACAGGGAGACGGCTGTACTCAGAAATATCATTAGAAGGCAGGATAATCCAAACAGAGCTTGCTTATTTAGTCGTGACCTGTTGAGTTCTTGGTTATTCTGATGGTTGTTCTGCATCAAAAGGGGGCTCAGAACACCTTAACTTCTAGCTTTGCATTATGTAAGCTCAGGGGCAGTTGTATCTTATTTTTCATGTTCTAGAGCTACGTTTATTTCTGAGGATCATCTAAGTAGCTATATGTAGATGAATATATATATATACATATACGTTTCCTTAGGGCTATGGAAATTGCTTTTCTAGATCAAACAGATAATCAGTTTAGTCTGTCCTTTAACTGGCCAATTCAGGTGGTCCAGGGGAGGTTTGGAAAAGCTGTAGTGAGCTGGGGTAGAAGAATCCTCTCTTTGCCAGGACACCCTGCTCCACAGAGACTGATGTGAGGCCTGATATATAAAATTTTAGAATCCTTCATAAGATGGTATAAAATGTCTCTGAAGCTACCATGCTGAGCAAAAAATATTCTCGTTCCCTGGAGCATCACTCTTCTCTTGGCTTCTTGTGGCAAACTACAGTGGGTAGTATGAACGATCCAACTGAAAAGTCTGCTTGGTTGTTTTGTCACCATCAGATAGGAACTTCTCCTCCTCATCCCAGTTTGATGCATCTGATGAATCAAGAGCCTCCTGTCTACTGGTCTGAAGATCGTGTTGCAAAGGAGGGCTCCACGTGGGGCTGTCTTTAGCAGCACACAGACGGTGCTGGGGAACTGCTGTTCCTCGTGACTCTGCCAGGCAGCCTCAGAAAATAAACTAATGGGATGAGGACAATTGACAGCAACAGAAATCACATGGACTCAGCTCCATGCACAATGTTCTTCATGGTCAGAGAGCTTTAAGGAGATCAATCCTTCTGTACAGCAAACTAGGTTTGGTTTCCATAATGCAGCTACTCACTGTCTAAATCTTTCTGATTTCATAAGGCTGCTCTGGGGAATGAATCCTCCCTCCTCTCCTCTCCTGCTTGCAGGAGCTCATCTTGGCTTTAAGGACAGTGACAAGAAACTTCAGCTGCAGCAAATGTGTCATCTTCCACTGAGTGGAGCAGCGTCTCCCCCGTTCCTGCCAGATGCCTTGGCTTGCTGTCCACACAAAGTCTGAGGTGGAAATCCTTGGTTTACCCTGTACATCTGAATCTCTCATGATTCATTTGTTGTCTTACCAGAAGAGCAGAATTGCAACAATTAGTACGAGTCTCTGTCCTTTGTCACTGGGTATCCTTGGAGGCACCCGTAGCCCAGCAGCTTGAAAGGGAGGTGCTGTGGATGTCCTGATTGACCCTCTTAATATTTTCCTAGCAATGTTCTTCTTTTCTGCATCCTGCAGCCCGAGCCTTTAATTTCTTGGCTGATGCTGAGAAGGAGTTCCCTCTGCTTGGCCATAATGCACGTTTTGCAAACCTGACCTCTGCAGCTGTGCAAGGAGCACTGGGGTGGATCTACTAAGTATTCCCATGTGCTTCTGCTGTGGCAGGGAGCACCATGCGCTCTCCTCTGGCCACATGTTCAAAAGGTTTGCTAACGCTAAGCTTTTAAATACCATCAGCCACACATTAAAAAAAAAAAACAAAAAAAAAACCAAAACAAAACAAACAAAAAAAGGACTTTTAAAAAAAATCATGTTCTTAGTTTGTTTTCTGCTGATTTCTGATTGTCTTAGAGATTTCTGCATGTCTGTATAAGCTGCCAGGAATGCTTGAATCTCAGTATTTCACCTGACTGCAGGACCTAGGTGCCTCAAGAGGAATAACAAATATTGTGAGCTTTGTGAGAAAACAACACCAAAAGTAGTGGTGTGTTGTGGGTGGGTTGTGGTACTGTGGACTTTCAAATGAAGTCTGGAGCCATGGTGGGTTTTCCTTTGCTTAGTTCAGATTGGGGTAGCATGATTGGGAAGTCCTGTGACTTTTTAACCAAATATTTTTCTCTTAACCTTGTGTGGCAGAGCACTAAAGCAGCAACAAATACTGCCTTGTGCTCTCAGAGACTGTGGCTTTAATCACAGGTTTGTTTTGGAGGAAATGAGGTATGGTGCAATGCTTTGGAAGGGTACAGTGTTCTTATCTGCTTGGCATAACTGGAGGAAAATCTGTCAAGTAAAAAGAGTGAGAGCAAGGAGGTTTGTAACACCCCTGCTTTCTATCCAGTGAAGTGTGTGATTGCAGTTAATTTAGCAGAGATGTCATCTGAAGGAGGAGCTCTTGCCTCTGCTTCTGTGCCTTCAATCTCTGCTGGTACGAGACTTTGTGTCACTCTTCTGCACCACTTCCTGGCCCCATCTATGTGGAAGGGCCTGCCTGGTTCAGAAGGATGTCTGAGGATTACACATTCCTGAAAGCCTTGAAGGAAAGGCTTGTGTTGTTCTGGGGATGGCAGGAGAGCTCTGAAAATGTGCCTGGGAGCTGTGAATCTCCTGAGATTTGCTGTGGTGGTCCAGCACTGTGTGGGCTTGGGGCTGGCTTGTATTTGTATTGTTGGTAAGATCCTGGCCAGATGCAAAGGTGTCCCTGCTTACAGCAGGTGATGTATCACAGGCTGAGGCAACCTGTGTTTCTGGAGAGATGAGACTATGAATAAGGGGAAAGCTCTGAAGACCTATCCTACGGCTTTTTGAGAGAATTAGCCTTTAGCACACGTGCTGGGTGGAAGTAAAGCAGGGCAGGGAAGGCTTGAAAAAAGCCTTATTATTGTAACTGTGCAATAAAGATTACGTACCTGCCTGTTTATTGCTTCGTACCTCAAGCTCTTCCAGTGAAAAACAGGCAGGCTATCTGTAGACCTTTGGAGGAGTAGAACTGGTAGCTGTGTGGTGTTAAAAATAAAATTGCAGAATGTCTAAATATGTCCTTTAGGCTATGGAAAGCAAACCTTCTGCGAAAATTTCAGCTATGTTTGGATATAGCTAGGTGAGTCCAGCCTCTGGGAAAGGAGACAGCAAGCTTGCAGGGTAGCTGTAAACCCTTGGCTGAGCGTGGTGGCAGGTGGGCAGAGGTGCAGGTGCAGGGAGGGAGATCTGACACATCCTACAGGAACTTGGTGGCCCTCACTGTAGCTGAATTCCACTCCATCTCGTTCAGCATAACACCTGCGAGTAAGAGTAATGCTTTTATCTGCTTCAGTTTCCCTTCTTCTCCCCTCTGGAAAATGAAGAGGAGGAAGCCAAGCCCATCTCCAGCTGGGAACTGAAGATGTAGGTGACTTATAGGTTGACAGCGTGACAGACATTGAAGTCTTCTCTCCAGACAAGTGGTCTGGCTCCCTGTAAAATACTTCTTAGTCTATTGGCAAGGGCTGGTGGGGCTGTATTGTGTCTGGGGAAGGTGAGCTGTGTGCCTGTGCCAGCAGCTGAGCTGAAGGTGAGATGAGAAGTGTAAATATTGCTGAGTCTTATTTTGCTCACAGCCCTAGTTTGTGGACTAAAGGCCCATTTTTTGGGACGGGACAGGCAGGCCAGCAGAGCCATCCTGCTCTGGGGTGAATTGCTGCAGGCTGAAGCTCCTGGCCCCTGCCCAACTCCCCTCCTCAGCAGGTGCCAAGCTGCTGAGCTTTGCCCAAGAAGAAAGACAAGCGTCATTGTTGCTTAGATAAGATAAAGCATGACCAAAACGTTGTTACCCTTGGCAGGTGTGGCTAGATGCTGACTGGAATTTGTGCAGCTCAGAAGAATAGCCAGGCTCTTCAGCTGCAGGGAGGGTGGCAAAGCTGCTTTAAAACATGGAGACTTGATGCTGGAGCCCAGCAGGGAAGGTGAGTGCAGGGGCCTGAGGGGTGTGGGTGAAGGAACAGCCACCCAGTAACCCTGTGGGCAGAAGGACTCTGGCTTTGTGTCCCTGTGCCTGTGTCCTGCTGCAGGCTCTGGTGTGGATGTTGCTCAGTGCCCTGGTGTGTCTAGCAGGGCTGAGAACCTCTTCAGCAGGAGTGTCTCTCTCTTCTCCTTTGGTTTTTGAAGTTCTGAGCTATCTTTTGTCCTGAACTGTGCCCTTCTGTCTGAGATCATGGGAACTAGGAAAAAATTACAGATTTAGTGCAGGGAGAAAGGACGTGGCTGCCCCCACAAATGTACATTTCTTCTGTCGCACACTTTGCTCCTGTGCTTGAGAGTTGCCTTCATTCTTCCTTAACCTCCTTTTTCTCTTTAAGGAGTTTGCAAGATACCTGATCTACCTTTCCTTTCTCCCAAACATATAGCCAGAGGCGTAATCCTGTGCTCCAGCAGAGGTGCTCAAACCCCTTTGATTTAATGAATTTCCTATGGCACAAGGAGTCTTTCGCTTCCGATGCAAATCGGGTTGCTCACTCAGAGCCGCTAAATGCAAATAGACCACTTGTAGCTGTTCCCTCTCCAAGAGTGGTGTGGGCTTTATGCAAACATGGAGATGAGACTTCAGGAGCTGGGAGAGCAGAGAAATACATGGATTTGTACCGGAAAAAGGTCGGCATGGCTGTAGTTCACCTGTTCCCAGACTTGTGAGGTGGGATACCAGGCAGGATGTATCAAGCTGTTGGCATCAAATGAATGAGTCTTTATAGGAATGGATTAACACCTGCTAGTTATGGGTGTGGGGGGCTTGGCTGGTTATTGGGTCCCCTCTCTCCTTACCAAGTCCCTGCTGCATCCAAGTGCAGAATCTGCGCCGCCTGCGATTTGGTGACTCAAGCCACTCTGACGCCTGGGTCCCTTTCCTCTATTCAGGTTGGGCAAATAATGTTCAGTCTGTAATCATGCTTGAGAGCTCTTGCTATTGCCCTAGATATGGGGAGCTGTGGTGATGCTTAGACTTGCTTAATCCAATTCGATCTGAAAATCCACTGCTCTGAACAATAAATGTTGCGTGTGGGGGGTGGTATTCAAGTGTCTTTACAAACCAAAAACCTTTTAAGCATTGGTAGATGAAGCCGTTTTTCTTTTCAACCACTAAATACACAGGATGTGCAGTATGGTTGAATTAGCATTACTATGGGAACCATAACTTTTTGTATTTCCTGACCTTTATCCGTGTAACACTAAGGATTCATTAATGTGCCTCCAAAGTGTGGGGTTTGGGGGATTTTTTTCTGTGTGTTTTATAATCATTTTTGTTGTGGTCAGTACCAAGAGAACCTTTATAAACAACCCCAGGAGGAGATTAGAGACAGGACAGGGTGCAAGGTGACGGAAAGCAGTTTGCTCCCTTTTTTGTGCTCTTCTAGCAGCATCCCAGCCAAGACCATGGGTCAGTGTCAAGCACTGCAGCAGTGGTGAACAAAATGGTGAGTAAACTCTCCTGCTTGGAGGCAGATACCTCACTTGGTATGGGTTTGTTTGCTTTTATTGGGTTTTTTGCCACAGCTGCATTGTTAGACCCTGCCCCAGGGGATTTGGAGTCCTGCAGCTGAAGCAAAGCTAACCCTGTGAGAAATGGACATGTGATCATTCTGGTCTGAGGGGAGCAGAACTGCCTTCTGCTAGCACAGAGCCCTCCCAAATGGCTCAGGGGACCTCTTGGGCCCTGTTAAACCTCTAGTAAAGACAGTCATGGTTGTTTGTAGTGGGTTTCATGTCCATTTTTTAGTCTGGGTTTTGAAATAACCATCTTAAAATAATAGGGAAGGACCCATCTTTACCTTTGCCGTCTGCAGGTCCCATTTGCTTGTTGCTGGGAGAATGGGGCTGTTTGGAGCTCCTCTCTTTGCAGGTTGATGAGGTCTCTGCTGTTCAGATACCAGTTGGAGTCTTCTCAGTGGGAACTGGTGGAAGAGGGGGTTTTCCTCTCTGTAGAGGGTGGGCTTGCCTGCTCATGCCTTGTATGGCAAAGCTTGTTTTCTGGGCAAAAGAGGCATTTGGGGTAGGGGTGACAAAAGGGCACAAAACCATAACAGGTGATGAAGAGCCAGGCTGCCAGGGTCTCAACATTCTCTTTTTTTCCTTTCCTTTGTCACCTTTCCTGAGAAGACCTCAGGCTTAACTAGTGGGAGCTGACACAGCTGAGAACATCTTCGTGCTGCTTGGAGACTCTGGAGCTACCACTGAGCAACAAATCCCCATCAGCATCTCCAGCTGTCAGCAGGCAGGGATGGCTTTGCTTCCTTCTGGGATGCTGTGGGATAGAGTGGTGCTCTGGTCAGTGGCAGGAGAGAGGGTGGCGTCTCTGGCTGCTTTAGTGACACAGTCCTGGGATGAGCACCTCACCCCTGGTGTGTGTTTTATGATGCTTTGGAAACATGCTCCTTGCCCTGTCATCTTATGCTCTGCTTTTCTCTTTTCCTGAGTTCTCTGTGCTTCTCTTTGCGAAACAGGTTGCCAGCCTCCTAAAAAGTGGAGTTAAACTTGAGGCAGGATTCACAGGGGTAGTTTCCAGCCCTTGCCTGGTGGAAATTGGCTGGGGGGAAGGCAGCAAGCTAAGTACAAGCACAGCTAGAGTTCCTCAGGGAAGGTAAGTTCAATGTGAGATGAGGGATCATCTGCTTTCCTATCCCTTCTTCCCCCCTTGCCTAAGGCAGCTGAGAAACCAGCCCTTCTCCTTTGCAGCTGTGTGCAAGGCAGGATTACAAGGAATTTACCTCGGAAGCTCAAGGGCAGGTTTTCTTGTGCTGCTTTCTGACCTGAGGGCTGTGTTGGAAAGGGGCTGAGATGCGTAGGGAGCAGTGCAAACCACACCTCCTGGCTTGGACCGGCTCTGATCCTCTATTTACAGTGGCGGTGTTCCTTCCCCGCTAGCTTTTTGCTGTGGAATATACTGCTGCTTCCAGGGAAGGGGAGCAACACCGTCCTGCTGCTCGAGGTATTTGGGGACACCTGCAGGAAGACAAAATGGGGTGGAGGGGTGGGGGAAGAAAGCCTCTCTTATTTGCGCAAAGAATTATTTCAGCAGGAAGTCTGGAGGAGTTTGCGAGTTGCTGTGTCTCAGCAGAGTTTCTCCCTAGGAATTTTCTGTTCTGACTTCCTGCTTTTGCTCTAAAGCAGCAGAGTGGAGCTCGCTGAGTGCAGTGGCATTTGTATATCACTGCAGAAACCAGTTTTTATTGCCGTGACAGAGGAAGGAAAATTTATTGATTGGTTTTCAAGAGCTGGGGGTGTTTAATTAATTAATGCTTCAGTTTGGATCACTTGAGGTCTTTGCAAATGTTGAACTGAAGAAACTTGCTCTCAGTTCTGATGGGGTTCTGCAAGATGCTTAACCGATCCTAGTGACTTACTGATTTGGGACACTGCTGATTTGGAGTAATAGCTGAATATTAAAATATGTGAGATTGTGATATTTTCTTAAAAAATAGATGTCTTGAGCTGATCAGATTAAAAGCTAAGGTTTTCTGCTGCGTGCTTTCTGAAGACAACTAGAAATTTTTCTTTAAGAGCATTTGACAGGAAATTTCCCACTATCTCTCATAAGCAGAGCTCTTCCCCTATTCCCCTCCACCCCTTTTTGTAATCCCACATCATTGTTCCTGCTGTGGGCTTCTGACTCAGTGAGAGCTTTTATTAAAGAGAGGAATATCCCCCTAACCCCGCTGCAGTGATTTTGCTTTTCCCAGAACAGTTGTGCATGTTGAACAAAAATGGCATCTGCTCCCAACTTTGCTTCAAGTGCTGTTCCTTGCTCTGATTGCTCCTTGCACTGAGCTGTGCCTGGTATGCCAGGAACAGGTGCCCTTCAGGTGCCAGTGTTACCCTGCTTTGTGGAGGACCAGTTCAAGGTTTGTGGCTGCTCAAAACATTCTGTAATTTTCTGTCTTTTAGAAGTCTGAGGCTATTAGTACGTTGTGATTGTCCCCTCTGAATGAGAAGATATTTCTGATATCTTGTACTAGATCCTGGAATTCCTGTACATTCAGAGCGATCCTTTCTTCTTTTGGGATGGGGAGTGGTGGTATTTGGATTCAAGACTTTACCTGTGTTCCCCTCAATGGTCTGATGGCCCAGAGGTGTCTCTGCTCAGGGCATGGACTTCACCCTTTTCCAGTGCATACGTTACACTGGTATTTCAGGAATGGTGTTCTTCACAGCACAGCCAACACCTCCTTAGCTCACAGGAAGAAGTGAATTTTTACCTTTATACCCACTCTTGTGGGGAGATTGAGACGTGAGAGGTAACCAAGTGTCACACACCTGCGCACAGGGCAATTTTCCTCTCTGGGAGGTGGAGAACGGGTTAACCATCTTCCTGGAAATTGGCTTCACCCACCTGCCTCGGCTCTGTTTGTTGTTTTAACAACATTTGCAGAAAGGTCAAACTGTCCATGCATCCCTCCTGGGCAAAACCAATACAGCATCAGTCAGAGAGATGCTTGTACAGGGAGCTGTGCTGCCTAGAAATCCTTTCCATACTCATTCCTGCTTGTTAATATTTGCAAACCTTTTCTGTTTTTTAAGTGCACCTTGCAGGTTCAGAATAGTGAGGTAAAGCTTTTCCCACTGATCCCACTGCTAACATATAGCCTAGAAAATATTATGGGGGTGAGATAGTGGTGTCCAGGTCTCAAAATATTGGAGGGGAATTTCTTGGGATGAGGGAAAGACGCTTGAACTTCTTGCATCCCCCCTGCAGTTGTATCCAGCCCTCGGGGTAAGAAGGTTTCAGGTGCTGCAGAGAACTTGCTGGCTCAGCTGGAGGAGAAACCACTGTTTACCACGTGTATTCAGTAAACAGTGTGAATGTTTTACCAAAAAGAAGTTTCTCCCTTGAGAGGGGAGAGGAGAAAAGGATTGGGCAGTCTGATGTTGTGGTTTGATATTTTTTACCTGTGCCTTGTAAGCTGGGGGAGCAATCTGAGGACAGCATAAGGCTATGAATTTCTGTTTGTGCAAGGCTGATTTCAAGACAAAGGATCTTGATCAACAAAGGCGAGGCTCTTGCGCACTTCTCTGAGCTTACACCTGCGGTACTCCAGGTGAGATGGCATTGTCATGGGATCTTTAGCCTTTGCACAAAGAGGGCACTGAAGTGGCTGAGGAAAACTTGCAGCTGGCCAAGAGGGGCTTGAGCTCAAGTCCGTGGGTTGATGTTGGGAAATTTAATGAAGTGGCAGAACAAGATTGGGAATCACCTGGAGGAAGCCATGAACGCTTTTCTTGTTCAGCATCCTGAGGCTGGGTGGCAGAAAGTTCATCCTCCATGAAACAATGTCAGTTGTTTCTCTCTCTTACAAGAGAGGTGAACTCAAAAGAAGCCTAGAGAGGGTGACTCCTTATATCACCCCATGACACTGACTTAAATAGTGACTCTGCTGGGTAAGCGTGCATAGGTAACAGCAGCCCAGGAGAGAGCCTGGGTGTGAGACAAGGTGTGAGGTCGTCAGGGAGAGATTCAGCTTCTTACTGGAAAGGAAAATCGTTGTTCTGGTATGACATAGGCAGCTAGAATCTGAGGATTCAAAGGAAGAACTGAAGTGTCAGTATCCATGATGGCCATGACAGCTGTGGGAAGAAGCCTGGCCTTCGGCTGTTGGAGTCCCAAGTCCAGTTCAGAGGACTGTTGCTGGTGAAAATGCAGCAAATGCTGTGGTACTTTTGGTCGAAGAGTCTGTGTACTGTGAGAGGGGTTTTTGCAGATGACAGAGCAGCCTCTATTCATGCTGAGGAACAGCCAGGCTGAACCAACCCTATGTCTCCTACAGCAGCTAATGGCAGGTACCCTCATTTTCTCAGCATAAAAATGGGATAATACTTTCCTAGGACACTCTTTTTGCTATTTGTGTATCAGAAAATTTTCACCAAAACAGCTATTTTGTGTAACAGTCCTTCACGGCCATACTCAGAGCAGAACCAAACAGCCACTTCTTCAGCTTATGAATGCCTGTGACATCCTCAGCATCTCATGTCAGTAAGTCCCACACTTCAAGGGTTTGTAGAGAAATGCTTTCTCTTCTTTGATGTGCAAATGCCGTCACCAGCTTAATCAGAGGCTCCTGAATTCTTTTCTTGAAGAAGGCAGTGACTGAGGACAGTTCTTCACTATCTCTGCCATTCAGGAATTAGTTACACCAGCAACCCCACAACCCCCAAATTTTAGCATTTGAAGCTTTGTGTATCCTTTAGAATCTTTTATCCATTTATTAAACAAAAGGCTGTTTCTGCATAATTTTGCCTTTAAAGTACTTCAGGAACACTTATGAAGTGTGTCTGGCCCTTCACCAGCATAGGACTGAGGTGTGCCTGCTTTCAGCCTGAATTTTTGTCTGCAGGACACCAAGTGTGGTGGCTTTCTTGAGGGCTGGGGAAGAGCCTTGTGTACCCGGTGCCCCTGCTGCTTGCAGGGTGTGAAACGAGTTTCCTCAGCAGCGTTTCTCCTGATGTGTCCCTGCTGAGCTGCAGCAGCTGAGGTCCTTTTTTCCTTGGCGACACCTCAGCTGTTCAGTGACTGGTGGCATGAGCCCAGCAGAAGGGTGCTGACTTCTGGTTGTCTCTGGTACAACCTGCTGTGCATGCAAGTGCTCTCTCCCCTAAAGGGGCACGTAAGGTAGGAGGGAATTGCCACGCGTGTTCCATTAAACAAGCTGAGGATCTGCCCTGGATTTATGTCATTTCCTGAAGAGCTTTAAATGCCAGCATAGGTTTGGATCTTGTCTTCCTTATGGGGCATTCCTACCTGCCTCAACAACTCCTGGAAAAGTAGAATAGAAGAGAGCAGGGATCTCCTTAGCCTGGGCTCCCAGTGTTCAGTTTTTGCTTTGTATCAAAAATGATCCGGTGTATCTGATGTCAAGCGCAAAGTCCTCTTCTATCCTCTTTTTCCCACATCTGGGCTGGCAAATAAAGGTTCTTTGCCTCCTGCCTACCTGCCTGGTCCGTAGGTATCACCTGCAGGGCACATATTCTGTGGTCAACATGCTTGGTGTTAGGCGTGATCAAATTTCTGATTGCTGAACTCCAAGCAGCATCTACCTCCAACTTCACAACACTGTTAGTGGTGTTCTGCTAATGCTGCAGTGTATAAGATGAATCCTTATGTGATGTAATGTTCTATTCTCTCTCTTTAGGGAAAAGTTTCAGAAAACCAGTAAGCCTTTATAAAGTAAAGGAATTCATGAAAATGACTTGTTTTTAAACTAGCTGTTGTTATTTGTCATGTCTTATTGCAGGCATGCTCTTTATTTTCTGAAAAATGAGCTATGTGCTAGTTACACTGACAGATCCAAGACCATTAGCTGTTTCTGGAAAAAATGTGGTTTGGATTTTGTTTTTAATTGCTGAGAATTAACTCTTGGCCCAAATATTATTAGAGGAAAAACTGATGCTTTCTCTCTCCATTCCTGAAGCAAAACAACCCAACAAAGCCAAAACCCCAATTAGAAGGAGAGGTTCCAGTGCAAACACTCTCCCTCACTGTTTGCAGTGCCAATGCTGTGCCAGTGTGAGAGAGCTGCAAAATGCCACTGGCTGGCGATGCCAAAGCTGGGGAGCAGCGTGAGGGAGTGATGGAGGATTTGTGGCAATTTCTGGGGTGAAGGATGTTGTTTTGGGATGTTATAGATGCCTATCTGTGTTGCAGACTTCTTATGTTGATAGCTCTTGGCACAGTTGGTGGTTTCTGTTGTGCTGTTGAATCAGGAAGCAGGAGTGAGTGCAGATTTAAGAAGTTTATTTGTTCACCTCTTGAAATGGAAAAAGAGAACCGTTACCACTCTCAGGTTGCTGGGTGATACGAGCATAGAGTCTGAATCAAGCAACTTTGCCCATGGCAAGTTTTTTTAGCAAAGATCAAGAAGTTGATAATGGTAAATTCCTCTTTGATGAGCTTTGGTGTGGGAAATGGTGAATTGCAGCAGAGCCTCTTTTTAAGTTGCTCTTCAGAATAATGAGGGCTCTTGAACCTGTCAGTGTTTCTGGGATATACCTCGTATCATACTGGCATATCCCGTGATGAAGTCATCCAAGATACTGCAGCACGGGTTAGCTCAGGGCTATCAGGCTGGGCTAATCCCCTGCTGAATAAACAACACAAAGGTTCCTGGATTTGTTCCTGTTTCCTTAAAGGGATACAGTCAAGTGCAGGCAATTAAAAGAGAGAGAGTAAAGTGTAGCTCTAGATACTAAGCACCTGATTTCAGGCTTTCTGCCCAGGGCGTGTTTGGGTTTCTTACGTTTTTTAAAAGAAAAAAATTTTCACAAAACAATGATGTTTTTCCCATTTTTCAGTGTATTTCTTTTCCTGCCATTCCCTTTGGGAAGGGAGAACCCAACAACCACCCAAACAAATTCCAAACAACGGAAACAAATTTCCTAGAGAAGGAAAAGAGCAAAATTAATTTTTAACAAAGTACACTAGAGAAATAACTACTTTCTTATTGCCCTTCTCCCAGCCTTTTCAATCTGAGCCTTGGCAGAGCCTTTTAAAACAATTTTCATCAAGTGGGTACCCGGTTCCTTTGGGCAGCTTTTGGAAATTCGGTATCTGTGGAAGCCAGTTTGCCGCAGGGGTCAGTGTCTTTCCCTGGCAAGATCTCTGCTCTGCCTTCACCTGGTCAGTTTTGCATGGCTGTGATGTTTGTCAGTGTATATGTGCTTTTTGCCTGCAACTAGGATCATAATTGTAAATACCTACATTTGATCACTGAATCTCACAGTGCTATACAATCTGGGATGTGTAGATGTGACTGTGACCTACAAGAAGCCCTTTCCATAGCAATTGCTAGCTTTAAAAACCTTGGGAGCAAAAGGTAGGTAGAACAAACAGAGCAAGTGGCATATGGTGTATATAAAATGATATAAAATGGTGTAAGGACCTGTGAAGATTTTATTGCCCTTTCTTGTAGAACTTACCTATTGCTCACCTGCTCCTGAGTGATGCTTCCATTCCATGACCAAGCAACAAATGCTTTGTACGTACTGCATCTTGGCCTGTTTTTGTTGTGCATTTGGAATTTGCTGAGGCAACAGCCTTCTGCTGCAGTGGTCCCTTACCCAGCCCTTCATCTCCTCTTTGTGTAATATCTTCTCGTGTATGGGGTCAAACCTGTCTCGTCCAGCGTATGCACCAGCAGTGTGATTAATGTGACCCAAACACCTGGTGAATTCCTTCCTTTGAAGTTGCAAGACTTATTTTCCTGCATCAGGAGTAGAAAGGAAAGGGTGTGTGTTCTTCTGATTTGTTTAAATAAATGGCTTAAATATTTAGCTTTAATATGGGGGTGGTTTTGTTGTTTCTAACAATATTGTCTTAGGCGGAGATACAGGAGGATGATGTCTTTTGGAAACCTCCCAGCAAGTATCTGAGCGCTTTAGTCTGTGGTACACCTTGGACACCTAGCCTGTGCCTATAACGATTCTTCTTTAATATTCCCTTCTGCCACTCTGTCACCAAAAATTCAGTGGTACAGGAAAGCAGAAATCTGCTTTCCCTTATAGGTTCCCTCTACAGGACCCAAACACTGGCCTTGTTCTGTAATCCTGGATAAGCCACTTATCCAGTTGTGCTTAGTTTTTCCCTCCTTCATTAACTGTTGATTCATTGTCTTGCACTGCGGAGGACTGCTGGGAATGCAGTGTATTCAGTGCGTGCACAATGCCCTGCAGTGATGAGGGTCATCTAAGGACCAGCTGTGGAAATTTGGCTGCACTCCTTACTTTCCTTTCCTCCTTGTCATCGGGCTGTGGAAAAAACAAATAAAAAATAGCACCCTAAAGTTGTCATGTGCATATGGTGGTCAGGGTCACCTAGATAAGGGCTTGGCTGTTGATAGCATTTTATCCATGACTTTTCTGTACCTCTTTAACACTGCTTACAGCTACAAGAAGCAGCTTTTTGAGACAATAAATTGGAAACGATGACCCTGTAGTGCTACCTTGAAAGTAGGACCTCCCTTTTCCAGGAAAAGCTACTTTGGTCTGTTCTTCTGCTTGTTGAAATTCGCAGTTTCTGTGTTCAAGTTTTTCATTCTTCATCTTCGTGGCTTTGAAACTATTTTGATGCTTGAGTTTCACATGCAATTATCAGTCTCCAGATACTGAGTCTTAAAGTGCCAGCTGTCACAAGCATCAGGAACCAAACTGGAGGAGCTGACAGTCTGTAGCCACAGGCAGGTGACGTGACTTAGCCAGGGCCATATGGCCAGCTGAGTCAAGATTAAAATTCAAGTCTTACGATTTCCTGAAGAATGCCAAGCCCATGGGATCCACCTGACTTTCTGCCACAGCTTTGCACAGGACAAACCTCAGTTTATGCCTCAGGTAGTTAAAATAGTCATGTAAGACTGGTCTGGTTTTCCCAGTGTAGAAATACGAGAGCTGGTGCTAGCTGTCTTTATGGCAGGCAATTTCCTGTTCTGTGTTGTGTCTGAAAAGACCTATGTTTGCTTCCCAGGCTCTGGGAAAGTTGTCTTGCAGAAGCAGGTGAATTTTTGCTTGCTAAGCCCCAGCACGTACTATGGCAGGAGTTACCTTGTGTAATCCACAGCTCTGTATCAGGTTTTCCAAGTGTTGGACACTGCCCAAACCTGGACTGTGCAGTATCAGAGCTGACCTTGAGCACAGGCGGACAGACCTGTGGGGTAGGGGCAGACAGGGCTCAAGAAGAACATTACATGCCAGGGCAATTGGAGCATGTTGTATCAGAGCCCCCTAGGTCCCTGGCACTTCCATCTTCCTCTTAGATCTCCCAGGCCCTGGGAAGGGAGTTTTTGGTCTTCAACACAGTTCCCAGGGGTGAAGGTGGCTGAGAACTCGTTTGTACTGAAGCTGGGACTCCATCTCTTATGGAGTTGATGCTGGTCAAACTGTCCACCCCAAAAATAGTCCCATGAAGCTTTGTCAGCGCCCACTGTCTGCAGCAGGCACCCTGTTTCTATCAGCGTGTTCATGGGAACAGTGAATGTTTTCATATGGTTTCAAAGGGAGGCTGGACAAGTGTCTTGGAAGATAAGGAAGGAACCATGTGGCTCAGGAACTGCCCCACGCTGGCAGTGGCTAGTAGTTGGCAGAGGTCTTTAGGGAAGTCTTCTCTCTGCTCGCCCTGCTGTAACTCTTCCTTCACCAGTCATTCACAGCCACTGTTGAGGGCAGGATGTTGGGCTAGACAAACTCTGCTGTGACCCACTGCACACCTTTTTATGATGGAAATCGACAGCTCAAGATGTAGAGATTGTCCTGACTCCAGGTTAGGTGTGAAAATTAATTCTTACTGATGCTGACTGAAAAACTACCTTTTCCTGCCAGAAGGGACCTGGAAAAACTAATCCTGACAAGAAGTTTTGGTAACAACCTCTGGCTTTGTCGCTGAAGATGGCTTGACTTCATCTCTCTGGCAGAGCCTGGCAGGTTTGCCTGACCAAAAGCATTAGCTGCCTGTACATATCTTCTCTGCCTTTGTCCCTTGTGTTAGGCAAGTGTGGTTCTTCCCAAGCTGATCTTTCTGCACTTAAGCCAGCTCTGCTTGCCTCACTTTTGAATACCAGTCCACAGTTCTGGTACTCCAGTGACCTCAGCCTCTTTCAGAGTGGTCCTTCTGTGAGGTTGTGCATCGTGCTGATGAAGCTGCTGTCCCAGTACTTTGCAGGGACGATCTGGGAAGTTATGACAGCACTTGTTAGACTGAGATCTGCTTTGTGCCCCACCTGCACCATGCAGTGCCTTTACAAACAGGGATAGAGAGGAAGAACTTTTCAGTCACAGGTTTCTGGGAGAGAAGTCCGTCAGAGCTGCAGTGTATTTTGCTTGCTGGGGCTCTCTCTTATTTGCTGCTTCGTTCCTCTACAAGTGCTGTCTCACCATTGAAAAAGTCACATCTGGCTTGAAGCCACTTGAAGCAGCTTGGACAAGAGACTTCCTGCTATGAACATTGCATTAATGGGCTTGGTCTTTTACACGAGTGAAATCCTTTCAGACTTTTGTCCATGTCGGGCTCCCAGCTCTTCTAATTAAGAGGCTTTTAACTCAGCCAGTGCTTGGAAGCTAAAGTGCAGCTGGGCTTTTTATAAAATGAGGAAATGCTAGAGGTAGGGATGTAATGGGTTGGATATCAGCTTCAAAAAAATGTCTCTGAGAGAGAACAGAACATCCTCCTTGCACCACCTTTTGTTTGCTGTAGCAAAGCTGGGGAGACATCAACTGCGTGGGCTGCTCTAGAACTGATGGAGCTGCAAATAAGAAAGTAAGGTCATTTTTACTTCTGGGGTCCTCAGTGTCTCTTAGGCAGCTAGAGGGATGTTTCAGAAAACATTGCCTACTTGTGCCTTATCTTATTCTGGCTATTTTCTACAATCCTGTTATGGCTCTTGCTTTGAAATCTCTTTTGCTTTCCACCCCTGCTGCTGTCTGGTACAGAGTGCTGCTTGTGCTGAGGCTGTATCTTTGCAAAAGGAATGGGTCTGGAAAAAGCCTTCAGGAAGGTGGCCTGTAGAAGCCAGTAATTATCATTGACCAGTGTGGCTGTTATTCCTCACCATATCACCTGTAAAATCTAGGCAGCATAAGAAATTTGGGTCCTTTTTGTTTTTGTTTCAAGGCCAGCTTTGCCATTTTTACTTGAATATGAAAAGCAAGCTGGTGTTGTTTCTGACTTCTTTACTACTTACACACATAGACTTGCCATCACAAGGAAGCTGACTGTCCAGCTAATGCATAGAATCTAACTTTAGTCTCCAAATTTTGCTATGTTAGCTCCATAACACAAAAAATGCTTGGTAGGAGGGTTTGTTTGAGAAAAGACCAAGAGAGAAAAACATGATCTGCCTTCTTATTTTTTATGCTTTCTTCCTTTCTTTCCTCTGCTTATTCCCCAAAGCTTGGGTCCAGCTCTGTGTCCATTGCTTGCCAGGGATGTTTACTTGACTAGAAACATATAATAGTACCCATTTATAGGTAGTCTTCTGCAGAGTTTAGTGTCACTTGAGCAGATATTTATTTGAAACAGAGGCGCCCTGGAAAAACACTGATTTGAAAGAGGGAATGAAGCGTTCTGCTTGTTCTGTGAAGCAGAACCACCCGCTGGCTCGCGGACCAGCAGTAATAAACGGAGTCAAATAGCGTGGGGCATAATTGCCTTCTCCTTTTGTGTCAGCTTCATATCGTTCTCGCATGTGACATTCTTCGTGGCCATCGTGCTTTTTATCCTCCCATTGTACCAAGAGTGCAAACAGAATTAGTTTGTTTGTTATCGTGGCATCTCTACGTGGCTTTTAATTTCTTGGAGGTTAAAAAAACCCAAGCAACCCAACCCTCAAGCCCTCTTTGTCCAGCATCGTTTAAATCTGCTCTCAGCCTGCTTGCACAGCTCACTTCTGCCGTGCAATTCAGAAAACAGGTCTGCATAAGGAGAAATCTAAAGCAATCAGTGCAACAAGGCTTCAAAAATGTGGTGGTGTTGCTGAAGAGGAGCTGTCTGGAGAAGCTGTCTGATTCCATGAGATCAGTAAGTCAGGAGGTGGCTTGGTGTAGGGATGCATTGTAGGCATTTTTACTGTGCTTGAATGGGTGCTCCCATTCCTTTTTGCTTTAGGTTCTTGTAAGTGATGGGAAATATTTTCTTTGGCCTCTGAAATGTCTCCATAGTTTTGTGGTTTCCTTCCTACAAAGGTGAACATTTCAGATTAAAATTCTGTTTGGCAGCTCATGAGTTCTCAAAACAGAGGCTTGAAGGCAAGGGGTCAGGAGTGCCCAGCTTATTAAATTTTTCCCAGTGTAGGAATTGTCTGACCTTTCTTTGTACTCTAACAGCATAAAAGAAAAAAAAAAAAAAAAGATGGAGCTACTGTTTGGAAAGTGTTAACAAGAAAATGTCAGAGGTGGAAGGCCAGACAGAGGACCTGGCTGGGAGAGGGCTGGGAAAGACATTTCTTCTCTTTCTTCTGTCATTTGCACAAATTGTCCTCCTATCTGCTCTTGTCCTGCTCTGGGTTTTTGTGGTTTTAATGCAGGTTTGGTGCCCAGAGGTGTGGTGCAGAAAAGCAACAAGAGGAGGAAAAGTACGTGTTATTGCCAGAGGAACCAAGACCAGAGAGGAGCAGCTCACAGTGTTTGAGCCCCGTCTCAGCTGATGAGGGACTCTCAGTGTGCTCCCACGCAGATTTACCTGTGTGCTTTAATATTCCCTTCCCACCCTCTTGTCTCTGCTGAAACCTTCCCTTGGCACCTGGCTTTCACCAGTAAAGAACTCGAACTTCACTGAAGGTCTGAGCCAGGGGAGGAGAGATGGCAACAGAGCCTCCCTGCTCTGATACAGATGTGTGGAAGGCTTAGTTACACCCATGTTGTGTACAGGGTGTACCTACATGTGGAGTGTACCTCAGTGTGGTGTGACTCTGACACAAACTCCCTTTCCCTCCTCTGCTCAGTTCATAGAACCATGGAATATTTTGGGTCGGAGGGGACTTTTAAAGGTTATCTAATCCAGATACAGATGTTAAATGTTGTTCTTTCAACCACTGAGGAATTTAACTGTATCATGTGTGGCTTGGAATTGGAGGGTCATGTTTGACTGTGTCTTCTCTTTCCTGCCCCACAGCTCTTCTGTTTGTCCTTGTCTGGGGGGAGAAGACTTTGAGAAAATGGAGAACCAGAGTGAAGTGCTCTTGGGATATGTCCGCTGGGAAGGAAAAGAGGAAAGGGGTCAGGAGGATGAGGTGGCTCCTCATCTTTCTCCTCCCAGCCAAATGAGCAAACTGGAGGATGTGCAGGTGGAGATGCTTGAGAAGGCAAGGGAGCTCTTCCAGCTGTGTGACAAGGATGAGAAGGGTTTTATCACCAAGGTGGACATGCAGGTAAGGGAAAAAAATTCTTCCTCTGTCCTGGGAGGATCTGTAAACCATGGGTGGTGGAACAGGGGACAGTGTGGCATGCCTTCACTCCTGGTGAAGGCACTGGGTGTGCGTGTGGCCTCTGTCTCATTCAGATTTCTGAGAACCAAACTCTGGCACAGCCAGCTACTAGGAACTAAAAGTCCCAGGAGGGCCTTGCACCTCCAGAGAATTCCTGAGACAAGTGGGACTGCAATTCCAAATTTTTAAGGAATGCATAAAATAAAAAAGTCATGACAGTTCTTAAAAACATCAGGCATGCAGTGGATAGGAAATCTGGAGGGGAAAAAAATTTGTGGTTTAATTAAAAAAAAACAAAACCAAACAACAACTCTCCCCAAAAAACCCACATGATGAACAATCCATCAACCTCTCTCAAAAAAAGTTGAGACAAAAAAGTTGTACAATCATAGCCAAAGCCTGANAGGGGACAGTGTGGCATGCCTTCACTCCTGGTGAAGGCACTGGGTGTGCGTGTGGCCTCTGTCTCATTCAGATTTCTGAGAACCAAACTCTGGCACAGCCAGCTACTAGGAACTAAAAGTCCCAGGAGGGCCTTGCACCTCCAGAGAATTCCTGAGACAAGTGGGACTGCAATTCCAAATTTTTAAGGAATGCATAAAATAAAAAAGTCATGACAGTTCTTAAAAACATCAGGCATGCAGTGGATAGGAAATCTGGAGGGGAAAAAAATTTGTGGTTTAATTAAAAAAAACAAAACCAAACAACAACTCTCCCCAAAAAACCCACATGATGAACAATCCATCAACCTCTCTCAAAAAAAGTTGAGACAAAAAAGTTGTACAAACATAGCCAAAGCCTGATCAAAAAACTCACCTTAGACCTGAACTATAACTTTGCTCTACAATAATGTGTTTTGCTGCGTTCTGTTAAAAAAAGTACTTGTTAACAAAATCCCTGTAGATCTTAGTGAGTTTTGTTTTAAAGGCTTATCCAGAAGGTTACATGTGGATTGTTTTTCTCCTGCCCCATCTCTCCCCACATCTATATATAACACCTGACAGGTTCACGCTGCTTTAAATATTGATTCACTTTGCTTTGGGTTGTGTCATGTCTTATTTTTATAGTTACATTAATAAATTTTTATTAAGCTTTTTTCTAAAGCTGCACATTTAATGGAGAGTTATGAGGTTTTAGCCTGCACCCCTTTGTTATTTGTATTGTTGAGTGCCCCTCCACACTAGGTGCTCTGCACATGTATTATGAGGGGAATTGTTTTGCTCCTTGTCCATGTTGTGGGAGTAGTGATACAGTCTCAGCAGGCAGAAGGTGACAGAAGAAAGCTAACTCGCTGTTACAGACTGAACATTTCCTTTAGGATCTTCAAGAGCTTGGAACTGAATCCATGGATACAAGTCTGACCTCCCTCCCTGGCCAGACAGATGGAGCTGATGTTTACCTGATGTGCCCAGAGAGAGCTCTCCTGGGAGCAGCAGTGGTCTCAGGAGGCTGGCAGTGCCACCTTTTGAGCAGGAATGGAAGGAGGCAGGCAGTGAACTAGAGACAGTGGTTCTGTAGTCGGGGAGGAAACAGATTGGGCTTTCTCCAAACAAAATAACCCGAAATTCCCTCTCTGAAGTCCTGGTTGAATCATCCAATAATGGGAAAAGTCAACATATCAATGGCTCCAGACAGGTGTTTGTGTCATCACTCAGCTGTACTGGCAGACCGTGGCACCCTGGGCAGTGCTGAACGGGCACATTGCTGTGGGCCAGAGCTGAGGGTGGCAGGGACAGTCACAAGGAAGACTTGAGCCATGCCTCAAGTTTGTTCATTCTTTTGTCTTTGCAGCGGCTCCAGAGTGAACTCCCCCTAACCCCTGAGCAGCTGGAGACAGTTTTTGACAGCCTGGAACAGAATAATAAGGGATACCTGACACCTGTGGAGTTCAGCATGGGTCTAGGTAAGGACTGCACAGAGGCAGAGGAAGGAAAAAGCCCACCTGTGACAGGATGTTTTGGGTTGGTAAGAAAGTGCAGTGGTTCTGCTGAAGCTGCACCAGCTATGCAGGACAATGCCCCATGCTCATGTGAGCATCACTGGAGAGGGTGGGTATCCCCCTCCTGGAGGCTTTGTCCTGCCTTCTCCCACAGCTGCTACCTGCCTACCTGGTAGAGCCAGCCACAGAACATCTGCTGGAGAGGGTACATGCTGCGAGCTGTGCCTGGCTATCTGATCCCCAGTTGTTCATCTGCGTGCAAATACGCCTCTTGGCATATTTGTCTCCAGCTGGTAGCAGGGCTGTTCAAGGGCATTAATAGGAATCCTGTTGGTAGGCTAGAACACTGGCAAATAAGCTTTGTCTTCCTTTTACTGCTGTCTTTTCCAAACACTAGGAGAATGATACCTTAGGTAATCCTTGCTAATCCTTGACCAGAGTCCTCATCCAGCAGCACAGGTGCTCAGCTGCCTTGTCAGCTCTGAGAAAATCTGCACCCGTCAGCACCTTCCTTGGACATGCAGAGGTGTTAAGTGGATCAGGTCAAAGCAAGTGAACACAGATGGTCTAGGGTTTTCAGAAGTGATGGAAGATGCTCCTGAATTTTGCTGCTCTGATCCCTCAGGCTGTGTGCTCCTGGCTTCTTCAGAACTTGGGCAGGAGGGCTTTTTAATGCTGCAATTTGTATGGTCAGGAACAGCCACAGTGAGAGGAGAAGTTGCAAAATTTCCTCTAAATAAACCCAGTAAACTGTCTTGGGCCAGCCTGTTCAGGGACTGTTTTAACCCACTGAGTGCCTGCCCTGTGCCTGCCCTGTGCCTCTGTCCTTGTCTGGTTCCACTGCTTTTGGCACAAACAAGAGTCCTGTTGAGAGTGGGGGCTTTCCAGTCCAGCACCATGTAGCAGGTCAGTGGGCACCATTTGGGCACCTTGGCATCCACAGTGGTCTCTGTGTTATGACTTGGTTATTCCCAAATCTTGTTGTATGACGTATTTGTCCCACGGGCACAGCCTCAGATGGACATCATGAGGGCATCTGCATCAGTGCCATTGCTGGGAGAGGTAGACAAGTTTTCTCTTTGTGCCAGGTACCACTCTGTGTTGGCAGCCTGGCTCCATGGCACTTGCTCCAGTCTAGGCAAAACACTTAATTTCTGCATTTCTTTTCTTTATGGTTATTCTTTATGTCTGGCCTCACTGAAATCCTTTTCAGACTTTGCCCCTAACTCAAGAGTTTGGCCTGGCTGTCTTTTTTATGGAGTGAACAGGGGCAAATCAAGGGAAGCAGTTCAAGCTTCAATCAAGTCTGCTTCTTGAGATGGCTCCTTGCTCCTTCTAGGTTATCGAAACAATCTTCAGATGATTCTCTGCCTCAGTTTTCCCATCTCTACCTCAGTCTTCCCATCTGCAAATGAGAGATAATGAGGCATAATGACTCTTTCTCAAAAGAAGACATCTAAAGTGCCTAATCTAAACCCTTCTCCTTAATTAACTGTCTGATCCTCAGGTTTTAGCTAAGTAGGGCCTCTATCTCCACACTGCAAGTTTTTTTTACAGCACATTCTAGGAGTGGGAGAGAAGCAGCTAAATTCTGGATTTATGGAGATAAGAAGAGGTAGAGTTGAGTCCTTTGAAATATAGTAATGGTGGATATTTTTCCCCTTAGAGTAGCTTCTTGTTCTCATCTCTGCTCTGTGAACATCCTTGACTCCTGGTCTTGTAGTGGGATGTCATTTCTGCCTTTTGAACCAAGCAGATGTATTTTGGTAAGGAAAAGTAGCTGCTGCTGAAGACCTGACCTTTGTATTCAAGATGAGGGCCTGTTGCAGTGGGGTGGCTGCAACCTTCCCTGGGAGACAGCCTTGGCCCGTGGAAGAATCAAGGAGACGATATTTGATAGATGTTTTCAGATTTTATTCCCCCTGGCCGCACATGGCCGGAGCCCGGCAGGGACTCCGACAGCGACCTGCCCCCAGAACAGGTCTGGAACAACCCCCCCGGGGTCCCGTGAACACTCCCTTAAGTACAGGATTCCCGCGGGCTACATTCAAACTGACCAATAGGAGACTGGATTTTGGGGTACACATGACCAGGGAACAGGGAGAGAGAAACCCCGTGCCCCACGCATCCACTCATGCTCATCCCCCCACGGGGGTCACCTCTTCAAGGGCCTGTGTTTTGGTTAGGATTGCTTGATTTGTTTCTTTGAGAAGAATTTGTTCCCGGCACCAGTATTTGTCACATGCCTTGCACAGCAGGATGTTCTTGTGCCATTAGCGTCTCGGCATGAAACAGAATCCAGATAGCTGGAAGCCATCCGCACGTGGGATGGGGCAGGGGGAGGTGCTTAGAGGGCGAGTTCATTCTGTTCTACACAGTTCTAGCAAGAGGCCGTCCTTGGGTAGCGCTTGACTCAGAATGGATGTAGCACATGAGGAGGGAGGGCTAACGAGCCCCTCCTCTCCTGTTTTTAAGCTGAGGAGCTGCAGCATGGTGCTATTCGGGGCCGGGCACGGAGTCCCGGAGAGAGCTTGTGGGATCTCTGGCGCCTGAACCCACAGCGCCGCTCCGTGGAGTGCAGTGACCTCATGCCGCACGCTGAGAGCCCAAGGCCGTGTGTGGAAGCTCATCGCACGCAGATGTGAGCTGAGCCCCGGCAGCCTGTGGCTGGGCTGGGAGCCAGTTTCAGCCCCAGCACTGCGGAACGGACACTGACATCACTCAGGACGTCAGAACAGCGGCTCTTCACTGACCAGGAGCTGTATCCTACACCAGCAGCATGCAGGAGGCTTCTCATGGGGCTCTGTCAGGCTGCCATGTAAATAGCAGCTTATTAAATGACATCCAGTTTGACTTTCTTTATTCTTCTTCTCTTCACCTTCCACCAGGAAAGTTAATAGGGATTGAATTGTGTCAAGGGGCTGGGAGAATGGATCACTCCAGACACGAGGAGACCTTTGAGTCAGGCTGGTCAGATGACTTGGACCCTGCAGATGATGATGAAGAGAAACGATTCTGTTCCATGATGGAGCAGCTTGGAGCAGCCCAGTTGTTTGAAGAGTAAGTAGGGGAGTCGCATGGCATTGCTCCTACCCTGTTTTGATCTTGCAGTACCAAAACTTCAAAGTACCAGAAAAGACCAAAGAGGTGAACAGAGCTGCTTGTTCTCTGAAGCACTGCTTGGGATTTTTGTACTGCTGCCTTGGATTTTCATACACTTGGTAGCAAATGCAGTGTGGTCTGGGTTTGCTCATCGGTTACCAGTTACTTTTAGCTTAGTGCTTTTCACAGTTTCCCAAATTTGCGTTCATAACACAGCTGTAAAATGGAACAGCTGGTGGTGTGCAAGTCCAGCACAGGCAGCAAATGAAAAGAAGCATCTGAGGGTTAGATGAGGTAAGGAGGGTGAGTGTGCTCTCTGTTGCAAAATGGTGTGTGACTGTTCACATATTTTCAGACAATCAGTTCTAAGAGTCTCTGTGAAGGATCTGTGTTTGAGGAGCTGCTTGGGACTGGGCTGATCTTGAAGAGTGTGAAAGGCTAAACTGGGCAAAGGGGTGCTCCTGTGAGCCTTGAAACTTGATATTAATGCCTTTGCATGTAGCCCCAGTAGAGTCTGCTGGCCCCAGGGTCATCCAGCCTTTTTTTAGGCTTTCCAGCATGAAGCATTATGCATAGCTGGTTCTTCCTGAGGCACACCTGCAGGGCCTGGGCTGCCCAACTGCATCTGGGCTGTCCTCCTTTTCAGGCATTGTACTCCAGCTGTGTTGCCAGTTTGCAGGGAGCAGTCCAGGTTAGGGAAGGAGGTGGACAGGATTGGAGACAGAAATTGAGAGTGATGCAGTTTGCTGCTTTCAGAGGTGCCTCTGTCACAAAACAGACATTTTTTCTCCCTTATTTTCATTGTGATGCAAAGCACCTGCATGTTTTTAGTGCTAAACAACTTCTGCCTGAAAAAAATTCTGGGAAGCTGTTATGCTTCAAACAAGAGGATGACACTGTGAAAGGCCGTATTATCGTTCTGGGAAAACAGTCTCTACTGTTTACAACTCTGCTTTGACAAGCAGAAGTCTTAAAATGGAATTAACTTGTGTTTTATTTTGACCACTTACTGGCAGTTTTATGCAATGAATTCAGTAGCTACTTCATGTCATGTCTTTGTGCCAAACCAGCTGTTGTAAAGCAGTAATATCAAACAGAAGCTAATTGGGGTGAGAGCAGGAATCTGAAGTATTTTCACTGCTTTCTCTAGAAAGAAATGGTTTTGCTTACTAACAGGACTCAATATATTCTTTTATCTAAAACATGAAGTTTTGATGAAGTGCTATAACTTTTTAAACTTGGGACAGATAAAGAAGGCTGTCATGCAATACTGGCAGAGGAAATCAAAAGCTTTTTGGTTGGTGTATTTTGTTTTTGTGTTTTCCCAAAGAATACTAAGGGAGACAAACACATCAGCAAAGAAAAATAGCTATTTGGAGACTGACTGTAGGTATAATTATTCTGTATCTTTCAAGGCAGTTATTCCAAAATGTTTCATGATTAAAAAAAAAAATATTAAAAAAGCCCTTCCCTCAAAAGAAACATGAAGAGATGTCTGCAGGCTTACAAGATACTTTGGGAATGCGTAAGTTTGTAAGTACTGTGTTCAAGTTGCAGTTAATTAAATGTCAAAACAGTGTAATCATTATTGCGGGTTCAGAAAAAGACGTCTTTGGCTTTCCAGGGCTTCCTCCATTGTTATCCTGATGTGACACTTGAGCAAATTTGCATGTTTTTTTGTGCCTTGGTTTCCAAACCTGTAAAAAAATAAGGAGGACAGTAGCAGCCAGCAGTACAGTCTGAGTGTAAGGAAAACACCAATGATGTGTGATGTGTGCTAAACTCTGTGTGCTGTAACAGTCTGACCATAACACACAGAAAATCTGCTGAATATTCATTTCTTCAAGTCTTGATGTAGACACCAGATGTATTATCAATGAATACTTGGAAAAGCAGCCGTTCCATATTTGCTTCCTAGATTATTTTTCCTTTCTTCTTTCGGATGACTTCCTTTATTTTGACCTCACAATAGATCCCACTCCACATGCATGCTCTGTCACTGTCCAATTTCCCCCTTTGCAGTAATGGTGTAACAGGGGTCATCACAGGAGAATGGCAGTTTGTCCTGAGTGCATGCTGGAGTTGGAATAAGAGTCCATAAGACGACACAGTAACTCTTTTGCTTTCCTTCTTTTTTGTATGCTTGCTCCAGCCCACATGAGATTCGGGAGCTGTGGGCCCGCCTACGAAAGGAGCGTCCAGAGCTCTTATCCAACTTCGAAGAGTTCCTGTTGCGTGTTTCGTCGTACATAAAGGAGGTGAATCATGAGAAGGAGTCTATGGAACAAGCATTAAAGAGGTAAGGAGGACATCATGGCCATTTGCTGTCAGGAGCCAGCTGATGCTTGGATCCTGCCTCAAATGCAAGGAGAGACCAGGTTACAGGATGCAGATATTTGTTGCTGTTATATCTTGGTCTGATCCCCATGGGTTTGCTCTGTAGCAATGCTCACACATATCATTCAGTCTGGTTAAAATCCCACTCAGTGCCACGCAGCTGTTAGGAATCTGTTTCCACTCTCCTCTTTCCTTTCTGTATTCTCTTTTTCTCTCCTGACCTGCGTGCACCTGTCTTTTGTAGGAAGGAGTCAGATCATGATCGAGAAGTCAGGTGCCTTTATGAAGAAATGGAACAACAGATCAAAGCAGAAAGGGAGAGGCTGGTCTGCCAGGTACCTTCTCTCTTTCTCTTGGCTTGAAGGCAACCTTCCTTTGGTCTGAAGTAGAGGTGGTGGCTCATCTGGCCAAGGAACAGCTCTTACTGTGCTGGGCATTGTGCACAGCTGTGTATCTTTACCTCTGCAGGAAGCACTGAGGCATGACAGGAGTAACCTGCTCCAGAAGGAACTGCACAACAAAGAGCAGGAGCTGGAGAAAATCCTCTACCGCCAGAAGAAGGTAATGGGATCCAAACCTTTCTAACAAAGCTTGTTCCCCTCTGCTGTCTTTCTACTGAGCCGTTTTCTGATGGAAAATGGTGTTCAGCTGCTGAGGGTTGGCACTAGATAATTTGGCTCTAGCTACTGTCGTCCTCTTGTGTCTGTGAAGGTGTTGAGACAGTTTGTCAAATAATTGGTTTGTCTTTAGTGATAATGCCTTTCTGTGAATGTTTTGTGCATGCATTTTTTTATCTGCTTTGTGTTCTCTTGGCACAACCTTCCTATCAGTTGTACAAAACTGACAAGATGGCGTAAAAATTTGAAAGTTGTGAGTTTGAAGCTTTTTGTGGTGTGTAAAGATGTGCATGGACATAAAAACAGCCAGATTTCTCTAGTTTTTGTATTCTGGCTGCTCCAAAATGACCCGGAGTGAACAGTTCTGTGACACCTAGAGAGGTACATATTGTATACTTGCATTTGGGCACTTGATGGCATACTGATTAATCAGTCACATAAAAGATCAAAGCACAAGCTTTCCTTTAGCCTGCCATCCTGAGCATGGACATTTGTATGGGATGGTCCGTTCTGGAGGTCTTTTTACCTTGGTGTCTGAAGAACTGAGATGTGACCCCCACAGAAACAAGTCATGGCAGGTACCCCAGTCTCCAGCATCTTGCTGGTATCCCAGCTGGATACCTAGCTCTGATGTGGATGAAACAGCACTTCTCTGAAAGCACCAGCTCACTGTGCCGCAGCTGGAAAAGCCAGCACTGAGGCACCATCAGGAAAAATATCGAGAACAACATAGAGGATGTATTTTTCCTGCTGCCCACATCTTTGATGTGCCTCATTTAGTGTGTGCAGTTCTGGTCTGCTCTAATTCCACTGCGTCCTCCTTGAGTATGAAGGTACAGAGTGCTAATATTATTAAGAAAATGAAAAATTTGCCTTAGGAAGAGAAACCAGGTAAGTTTAGACTTGGTTTCGGAGAGAAGGAGGCTGAGGAAAGATACATGTGAGCTTTATGAACTCAGCAAAGTGATGGATAAGGTCCACACAAAACTGTTATTCCCCAAGCCCTGCAGGAGCAAAGGTGAGGGACACTCAGTAGACCAGTATGAATTTGCTTTAGAAGAACACACTTCTTTGTACAGACATTAGTGCTGGACCTTTGGCCACAGGAGGCAGGCACTATCAGGAGTTCAAAAATGAATTGGACAAACAAATGGACAATAGGCTTGTAAATATTCATTGAAAGGAAGAACAGTCAGATGTGGCCTCTAACATCCCTAGTCCAGGGACCATAGATGGGAGGGGTGTATGAGGGGAATGGACCATAGTTAGGAGCCCAGGCATGCACTTCCTAGGTAACATGTGCTCTTTCTGAGGGTCAGGGCAGAGCACTTGGGCTGCATGGACACTTCCTCTTAACTCAGATGGTCATTTCTGGTGCTCTTAACTCTGAGGCTTGTACTGAGCCGTGTGGATAATCGGGTCCCCCTTGTGGCCTAAGACCAGTACTGTGTTGGTGCCATTCCACAGTATGGCTTCCAAGGACAGACCACATAAACGGGAGACTTGTACGTGGTGGAAATTTCTTAGAGAGGGGCAGGTGTGCTTTATTTAAAGCCTGTTCCTTGGCTTATTGAAAGATCCGAAGGCTGTAAGCAGGGGTTGCTGGTTTTTAGTCTCAGCTCCACTGTTCAGCATACGTAGTCTTGCTGAAATATTCCCCAGTGTCCACAGGCCTGGAGTACTCCACGCAAAGCTGGATGTGGCTTGCCCTTCTAGCCTCAGTGGGGAGAGAGGTGGGGCTTGTGTTTCAAGGAAGCTAGGAAAGGTCTGATCCAGTCATTCCTGCTCTTGACTGTTGTACACGTGTGCTGGCAGACAGGAGGGTAGCAAGAAAAAAAGCTTTTTATCTTCTGCCATGGTGTGCTGCTTTATTTTTCTTTTGAGAGGGGGAGAATATAGGCTGAGAGAAAAGGCAAGCTGAAGGTGTAAATGGAGTCTGATTGGCACCTGCTACCCTGATTCCTGGCGCTTCTATAAGCGTGGATTGCATACTTTTATTTTGGGCTATAAGTTCTCAGATGGGTACCACAGTTTCTGTGTAGCAGCAGCTTCAGCAGAGGGCCCTGATTAGCTGGTGTGGCTGGCTGGATGCTGCAGGGTCAGTATGATCCCTCTTGGAATGCCCTACTTGTCATCTGAGATGGGCAGGTTTGGCTGTCTGTGACTCTTTCCCGGACCATGCCAGCCATTTGTAAGGAATTGAGTCACTGGCTGAGTACAGGGCAGCAGGCTTTGAACTTCCCAAGTCAGGCTTTGTTAGTTGTGCTGGGGGCTTGTGCTGCCTAGAGTGCAGCTGTGCCTTTAAACAACATCTCTAGCCCAAGGCATTTAAACAACATCTCTAGCCCAAGCTCCTGTCTCCAGCAGTAGTAAAGGCCACCCATTCACTTCACTTTCCAGATGTAGTGTGAGATGCCCCTAGCACCTCAATATATCCTCCTGTCAGCTGCCATGGGCTCAGGAAGGCTCTAAACTAGAGGATGCATTTCAGCAACTGTGCTTAATAAGTCCCAACAGCCACAACCCTGCTTCCACCCAAATTTTTCCGGTCCACCTTTGAGCCGCATTTGCACTGATTCCTACAATGCCTGACAGCATCAGGCTCCTCATGCTGCCTGAAGCACTTCTTCAGCTGTGCCTAATTGCATTGCTTGGTTCCCCAGTGCTGGCACAAGGAGAGAGAATTCCTTCCAGTCCACCTTCTTGATGCCACTGGTGGCCCTGTAGACTTAAGTTGTGTTTATCCCTCTCTGCCTCATTGTTTACATCTGCCTTTTCAGCTTGTTTTTACAGTTGTGATTGTAGCACAAACCCCTTCCTCTGTGTTTAACTCCTCCTCCTCTCCCATTGCAGCTGGAACATCAGCTACAGTCACTGAACTCGGAGCAGCTGGAGACCCGCGTGCAGAATGAAAGGCTCCGGAACCTGAATGAAAACCTCCTGGAAGAGCTGGAGAAAAGCAAGTGGGAGCTGGAGGCAGTGAAGGGGCAATTACAGAAGCTCCAGAAGGAGGCTCAGCTTGAGCAAGAGCAGAAGGACAGGTGTGAAAGGGCAGGAAAGGGGAGTGTTAGGGCAAAAACACAAACAGAGAAGGAAAGGTGGCCAAATAGTTAAAGAGTAAGTAGCCCTAGTTAGGAGCCTTGGTCTCATTAGAGGATTGCCTGTCTCTTTTTGACAAAAAGGAGAAACATCCCAATGGTCTTACGGGCCTAAACAGAGTGATACTGCTACCTCTTGCCTACCTTTTGTGGGAAATGAATATGAAAATCAGTACAAAAATACAGATGTTCCTCAGCCTAAAGGAGGCTTCTCTATGTATTTTCCCGTTCACCATCACCTCTAAAATGCTCTCTTTAAAGATTGTCTTCTAATCACTTGTGTTCCTGTTTCTGGGTTAAATCTAATAATACGTACAGAAAACACTGGGATGTTTCAGATCCAGATGGCAGTGAGCATGCTCCCCATCTCTAGCAGCTGAGGAAGTGGAGAGGATGAATTGCCTGCTCTCATGCTGGAGGAGAGCAGGAGAGCTGTGGTACAACCCAGGCATCCCAGCTCCTAGAGCAGTGCTGCTTCCTCTGAATTCTCCTAGTACAGGGCAGGCTATCTCTGAGTGCCCCTGAAAGAGGGATGTTTGTATTTTCTCTCCCATTAATTTATTTCTCCTTGAAATACCTTTTGCTCAGGGATGTGTTTAGAGTCTCCAAGAACATGCAGAAAGAGAAACAAAGCCTCCTTCGGCAGCTGGAGCTCCTCAGGTGAGAACTGGTGAAGGCTGGAGGGAAATGCTGAGCTCTTATGCCTGTAAGGGGCTGAGGTTTCAGTACTGTGCTCATTTCTCCCACGGAAAGCTACAGGATTGTATTCATCAGTGTTTAGACTCTGCTTGTTTTTCTAGGTCCAGACAGAGTTGTGCAATTTGGCCAGCTCTGGCACATTACAGACTATGTTATTTCATTAGCTAATCCCTCCTCTGGAGGAATTTAGTCTTTCCTGCTGGCTAAGGCAACCATCTAGAGCCCATTACCTCGGCTGGGTTACATGGAAATCCAAACATGTCTGGCCGTAAACAACATCTTTATCTCTGTTCCCAAGCTCTCTTTCTGTTCTCACTTTTGAATGTTGGGGTTTGCTTCATTTTTGACAAACATTTCATTGTGTCTTTCCTGTGTCTTCCTTTGGAGCAGAGAAATGAACAAGAAACTTCGAGATGAGCGAGATGCTTTTGAAGCCAAGAAGCTGGTTAGTCTAAGAAAGAAAACCTTAATTCCCAACCACCCTCCTTTCATCTGCTGCTGTTGCTGTCACCACTCGGGGGCCTGTCACTTCCACGGGGGACAATGACAAGAGCTCACGGGGCCTGGTGTTGTGCTTAATACGGACTTTGCAGCACCTCTGTGTCCGTGCTGGAGCCAAGCTCTGCTCGTTGCTGCTGCCAGCTGCCCGGGTTTAACCCAAGGCACACTGGCTGGGGACTGTCACACAGCCCTGTGCAGGGCTGCAATGGGTGCTGCCTGCTGCACACGTGGGGTCTGTGTGTTGTGCCGGGTACTGGGCACATGAAAGGAGGGGAGAGAAGCTGGATGCATCCTGGAGCTGGGTGGTGAGGAAGAAGATGGATTCCCGGATGTGCTGCTGGCTGACTGGCATGGAGTGGCACAGGAAGGTTTTGGAGTTTTTCTGACTCCCTGAGTGTGTAGCAGATGTTTTCAGAGGTTCCTCTGGGGCAGCTCCCCATTCCTGTGAACTCTGCTGGGTACAGCAGTGAGCCTTGTGTCAGAGAACTAGGAGAAAGCAGGATCTCTCTCATCTGGAACTGTCAGTCTGGCCTTTCCCAGTCGTCAAGATAAGCACAGATACGTGGTCTATTTTTACTTACTATTTTTTCATTAAAAAGTATTTGTGTTCCCAAATGTCACTTGCACAGCTGCTCTGTCCTCTTGGACCCATCCCTGCCACCATGTCTTTGCCTGCTCTGCCACCATGCCCCACCTGCAGACCTGGAAGTAGGGGACTTGTAGGGAGGACAAGCAGTGTTACGCTGTAAGAGCCTTTCTGACTGGTTTGTAAGTGATGTGGAAGGAAACACAGGGATTGTGCCCAGATAGGAGACGAAATGCCCTGCTCTATCCAGAGTTTGGAGTTCTCCAGGTGGAGAGCTGTATAAAATAATGTCAGTAACAATTTTGGATAGAGGTGAGGTGTGTGTGTTTCTGAAATCTGGAAGATTATTTTTTTGTTCAGTCTTCATTTTAAATGCTGCTAACTATGTGTGTGTACACCAGAGCTCCCTGCTCGCTCTTGGAAAAGCCATAAATGCAGTCACTCTGTAGCAGAGTCCAGTGCAAGCAGGCAAAGAAAATGGTTTCTTCTCCTCTTTCCATGTGTTGTGCCTCATCAGCTTGTGGGTTCCTATGGGTGGGCGGGTGGCCTGTGGCAACCATAGCTCAGGTATGTACCTGTGTGTGTGCAAAGCTTGTGTGCTTCTCCTCTATTCTCTTCTCCGGTTCCCCTGCTAAGACCTGCTGCTGCAGGTGGACCCAAGAGAGAGTCATAGCACAGAGGGGCTGCTTTCTCCCTTCTCCTGGCGCTGGCAGTAGGGAATGAGGTGCAGGGTGAACTCCTCCTACCACCATTGCTTCTCTGGCAAGGCTGTGTCTTACTGGGCAGTTGAAGCCTGTACTGGAGTAAGGTTTTTTCCTTTGGCCACTCTCATTTCAGTCCACAGGGAAGCAGGGCTCCAAGGGCTTGCAGAGATGCTGCTATCATCATATACCTGCAGAAGATCTGCTCTCCAGCCTGTTTCACAGTAAGGGGGAGAGAAAATGGCAATATTTCCCTGCAGAAGCAAAAAGCAGAGTCCAGCCTTCTGATGGGGATCCCTAGTGTGCAACACACACTCTGCCAGAGACTATCAGTGCTTTTACAGGCTAAAAAGAAACCCAAGGCCTTAATACACTCTGTTAGTGCTGGGAAGAGTTATTTCCATGAAATGACGGTGTGGTGAACAGAGGTTCTTTCATAGCAAAGATTTTGAAGTGATTGGAAGGAGGTGTTGGGCTGATAGCAACCCAGTCACTGCTCCTTTGCTCTTCTCAGTTCCCAGCTTAATACCTTGCTCTTCATAAGAGTTTCTGGCCTTGCCAGGGTGGGCAGACCCTGGCCCCACTGCACTGTGGGGCACTCTCTTGTCCCAGACAAGAGAAGCTGGGTCACAGATAGCAACATGTGGCTAGTTCTGCCTACGTGCAAACCACTGATGGGTATTTTTAAGACCCGGGGGTTGCAGGTTCAGTTTCACACCCATGACCCATCTGACTGTGGAGTTATGCTTGCATGCTTTATGTTGACAGAGCAAATTTCATGTCTGCTCATCATAAAGAGTGTTTTGTTGCTTTGACTACATTTGACATGTATTTTTATTTCACTGGTAAACCAGAATGTTTCCCATCCAAAATGCTTGTACATGTGCTGTTGTGGAATCCTTGTCATCGTGTGTTACACAGCTGTGATGTCGCATTCGTCCCTTTATCATCCCGGTGAAAAGCCAAATGTTACACAAACCTGGCAGGCCAATAAAGCATGGCAGAACCAATGGCAAAACATGCCCCCTTGTTCCTCCTTTCTTACCCGAGTACGTGCTTCTCAGGCTGTTCCCTCTCCAGGTAAGGGTGTGCCAGAGGAGATTGTGTGGGAGTCCTTTTGCTCCACAGGTGACTTGAAGGTTGTCACTCTGCTCCAGTGGCCTGTAACACAACTTCCTTCTTTCTGTGTGGCTAGAGGGTGCCCTCGAGTGAAGCTGCTCAAACACTGAAAACTTCCTCCTCTGTCCCTGCTGGAGAACCACTGGTTGTCTGTACCACAGCCTGGCTGTGTTGATTGGAGTGTTAGGCACTTGGGGGTCGTTTGCTTTGGAAGATTTGTGCTTCACAGTTGTGAGCCTCTCAGTGCCGGATTGTTGCTGTGGCTGGAGGTTCTCTTGAACATGAGTTTTACGTGTAAAAAAGGTTCTGTTCTTTCCCTGCAAAGTTCCTAGTTGGATCAGGCCCTCTGTGGAGTCCAGAGTGTCTCCTTTTGTTAGACTGCGTTGTAGTAAAGGTGTTCTGGGAGTACTGACCAACAGAACAGCTTCTTAATTTTTTTTGCCTTTTAAAGTAAGCCTTCAGTAAGGGTTATTGAAGAAATAATCTTTGTAGTCCTCCACGCTGTGGGAAAGCATGAAGGAAAGCCTGTCTAGAGCTGCCTGCAGGTGTTTGGTCAGTTCAAAACTGCTGTGAGAGGCAGATCTGGCAGACTGCAAACCCTTCTTTCTCCACTTTTCCCCCCAGAAATAACTTGTAAGGATGTGTTAGAAACCTTCAGATTCGCAGACTGAATACATCTCCATTGCCCCCAGTGCCAGTGTGATGGGCACCTTTCCATGCTGTCTCTCACTTCATGTTCTGTGTGTGTGGCCAGAGCAGTGACTCTGCTGGGAATGGCAAAGCTGCTCTTTGGGGGAAAGAGGGTTGGGAGAGAAATTGTCCCACTTTCTCCTTCTCTGAGGAGCTGTAGGAAGCGTTCAGTCTGAGGTAAGTTGGAGAAAAGAATGGAGAGGCACGTTGGTGTAAGGCAGAGTGTGTGCATCGCCCTTTGCAGAGCTGCCTCCTTCCTTTCCTGTGGTTCATGGGCAGCTCTAGGTGAGTACAGGTGGAGGAAGGGTAATAGTGTCTTCTGAGGAAGGGGCAATTGATCTGTCCCACAAAACATCAGCATAAGAAAGAGGCAGGTGGGGAAAGAGAGATTCAGCTGTGAGACCAAGTGGAGAACCAGCCACAGAAGTAACAACTCTGGCTGGCTAGAGGAAGAATTCAGTTTGGAGCATCACCAGTTTTGATTGATTTTAAAGTGAAGCAGAAAGCAGTGATGGCTTCTTGCAGGAATTAAATTATCTGAAATGAGAAAAGCAAGCCCTGTGCTCACCTCTCTGAGCCTTCCAGTGAGGCACTACCACTGCACGGTGTGGGGCTGCCAGGGCTCCAGCCCTGCCTCCCCAAAGCGCTCTACAGAGATGGGGAGTGGTTGAACTGGGGCTGCAATCACATTCTTCATTCCTTCTCTTTTCAACTTGCAGGTTCCTCAGAACCAAAAGCCCCTGCTGAAGAAAGGGTCAGTGCTAGGCAGTTACCTGCTGGAGGACAAGCCTGTCAAACGGTTAGATGGGTGTCTGTGTCGTGTCTGTGGTGTCAGTCCGTGCCCACTGCAGTACCCTACCTGTCAAGCTGTGTCCTGCGTCTGGTTCTCCCACCTTGGTGCTGGCTGGTTTTGAGAGCATGGTGGGGTGCAGCTTTTCTGTGGCTCTAGCTGTCTCTTGGCATCAGGTGTGTTGGCTCAGCGTGAAGCTGAGGATACTGCTTGCTAATTTCCACAGGGAGGTGGCCCCGCTGCTGCTTCTGCCTGCAGCCAGCGGGGAGTAAATCTAAATCTCACCAGAAGGTTTGGGACTGTTCATGGCATGGCAGTCATAAAGGCTGCCTCTGAGTCAGAGAGCTCTGTTGAAATTACTGGATCAACTCCCAGGTGTGCCAGTTCGTCCTCAGGCACAAATCCTGTCCACTGGTGCTTCATGCCAGAGTCCATATCCCTGGGGCATGGGAGAGGGCAGGAATTGCACAAGGGGTAAGTTCTTTCTGGCAGCTGAAAGCCTCGAGGAGAGGACCTGGCTCCAGGTGGGTTCATCCTGCCCATCTCCCTCTACACCTATGCAGATGCTCACCTGATGACACCAGGCCTCCCTTCAGCCAGGGCAGGCAACATGTCTGTGTGGCCAAGGCCTTTTCTTTTTTTTTCCACTCTGCATGCAGAATATACAGTGACCTGGCTTGGAGCTGGATCTCACCTGTAAGTGCTGTCCCCAAACAAGTTTTAAAGGCAGCATGCTCCTCTGTTTCTTACGAGGTCTCTGCAGAAAGTTCTCCGGATTGTTCTCCAGTTTCTCCTGGTGCTGGCCAGAGACATAGGTCTAGGCTCAATTTCTTCCAGCTTCAACTCACCCTTAATGCTTGCAATTCTGGTAGTGGCATTTAAGAATTTAACTTCAGGCTCCTTGGCTCCTGGACTGGTAGAAAACCAGGCAGACTGTGGAGGAGGGCTGATTTTGAGCCCAGGGTAGAAGTTGCTTGGACAGGTCTGAGGCAGAGCTCTTTCATGGTTGTGTGACTGGCACATGTTCTGTATCCATCAAATCAGATAACCAAGTTCTCCCATCTTCCTCCCCAGTTGTTTCTTGCAAAGATCCTTCTAGCTGCTACTGGCATAAACCCACTGAAAAGGCTTAACAGCTGGAGAAATTTGGCAATGAAGGTGATGAGAGAAGTGGAGAAGTAGTTGTTGGTCCTGTCTCTGTCCCAGTGCTGTCACACCACATTGCTTGAGAAACATGAAAAGAAATCCATTAGATCTAGAGTCACTCTTCAGCATTTTGTATGTGTCCCTTTGCCCTGACTAAAGAGGCTCTTGAGGCCCCTCACTGTGACTTTGCCAGCCCTGGGAGATGGGCACCATTCCCCAGAGCCTGAGACTGAGTCCATTTTCAAGAGGGAGAAGTTCCAGCTGGCCTGGCTCTGGGCTGGCATTTGGGGCAGATGCAGGGAGGGAGACCAGGAATGTGAGCTCCCTTTCATGGAAAGAAGTGTAGGCATGGAAGCAGGTGAATTTTGCAAGCCAGATGAAGTGTACTTGCTGGAGTGGGAAAGAAGAATTGTCTTGATTCCTGCACTAATAGCAAGAGAAAAACGTTGCAGAGCGGGATGGGATGTCCTGCCTCTGAAGAGACTGACTCTAGTAAGCTCTGGTCACTAATTTCCTTCCAAATGCAGTCTGCTGCCCAGTGAAAGCAATGGAGATATCTGTAGTGGATAAATCCCTTCGGCTTAATTCTAAGTCTTCTCGCTCCTCGTCTAGTTCTTTAACCATGGAAAACCAGTGAAGCTGCCTTGCTCCTCAGCAATGATTCCAGTAGTTTAAATTGGTTATTCTAGGTGTTCTTTTGAAGGTTGTTCCTCCACCTACCATGTCAGCTCTACCCCCAGGGAGCAAAGTGCATCAGCCTGCTCTTGTGTGGGCACAGTCTGTTGTTTCTTTTTGTACTGTATTTAGTAACAAAAATACAGGGGTAATTGTTGCTTTTTTCTTTTTTTTTTTTTAAAGGTTTTCATTTTGCTACTTTTGTGTGCTTTGCTTCATTTTTTTCACTACTTGGGAAGTAGTAGGCAAAGAACGCTTGAAAAATTCAAAGTGGCAATTTTTATTAAAATTAATGAAATACTTGTTAGCACATATGACTACGGCACAGCTCCAGTGAGCTGTCTGTCTTTCCCTAGCGGAGCCACTGATGCCTTAGTCACAGGGAGTGTGGGGCGTGAATATATAAAGCAGAGTTCCTGCAACAGCTTCATATGCACTGACTGGTTCGCATTGGTTGTTTGGAAATCTGCAACCTCCTTCTTTCCCTATGTCCTCACCCCCTCCCACCCTATCTGTGCTGCCTGTGGGCTTTAATACAGACAACTGGCCTCTGCAGACCTTCCCTTCACCTTCCCAGTGGATGTGGCAGTGGAAGAACCCAACAAAAAGAACTGTAAATACTTTTCTGGCAACGGGGTATGGATGAAGACAGGAGAAGGAGGCAGCACAAACTTTGGAGAGAGCAGCAGAGATGAGGCGAGATGGCCCTTGGCTGCAGACCCTGAGTGGTTTAAGATGACTTTGAAGGGTGACTCTGACTGCAGAAGAAATGCAGATGGCTTGGATGCTGCTCCGCTGCCTCCTCGAGCCCAGCCTGTGGGCATCGAAACCAGGGTGAGTGCACTTACCTGGGGTTATTCCTCAAACACCTGCTACCTGCTAGGGACTTGAGTTGTCCTCTTCCCACCTAACTCCAGCTCCACAGATTTATAGTACAGGGGTCCAGTGCCTAAATCAAAGCACTGCCTTCAGCTGGGCTCTTCAAAGCCTCATCCCTTTTTTCCATTGTAGCTCCCAGCACTGGAACCAGCCAGCTGTTCCCCAGATCGCATCTTTAAAGTGGTGTTTGTCGGGAATTCCGGTGTCGGGAAGAGTTCCTTCATCCACCGCTTCTGCTATGACAGGTTCTTGGCTGAGCTCAATGCAACCATTGGTAAGTAATAGGGCACCTGACTCATCTGGATAGAAAGGTGGGAAAATCAGCCTGGGAAAATGCTTTTTTGCCTGTATTATAGCCCAGCTAAAGACAGTCCCTCTCTCAGTATTGAATCAATCTTGCAATTTCCCTGAACTAAACGGAGTTAGCCTGGCCATTGTAATGGCAAGCTGCTCTCACCCCATCCTACCTTACAATCCTTGTTACCTTCCTGACAGGTATCGATTACCAGGTGAAGAGTCTAATGGTGGATAACACCCAGGTTGCCTTACAGCTGTGGGATACAGCTGGACAAGAGAGGTAAGATTTCTGCCAGGCTCAGTGGAGGAAAGGGGCAGAGTACCTGCCGCTGGTTTCTGTCCCTGGGAAAACTATCAGCTTCAGAAGGAACAGACAGGTTCAGGACAGCTACTCCAGTGCTGAACCTGCACCAAAGCTCTGTTTCAGAGATTTCTGGAAGCTGTGGCTGTGAAGCAGGGCTCGGGGAGATTGCTCTGAGGATTGACAGAAAAGTAGTTTTCCATGTGTGACCTGCATGCCTGTGGCTCCAAGCAGTCCATCCATAGATGTATGTCATGGGGTTCAAATCTCCTCTAGCCCTCAAAACTCTCCAGCATCAGCCTGCTTCTGGGAAAAGCTGCAGGACAGGGCTGCAGGGTAGGATAGAAACTAAGGCTCTGGTAGACATCCTGTCTTCAGATAGAGTTGTGCTACTGCTGTCCCCAGCTGCTCACCACCACTTGCTGTTCAGGGGGTGGAAAGGACTGTGAACCTTTCCAGGTCTGATTCAGTTGTCAAAGCCAGCTGAATTAGCATGACCTGTGGGGAAGGTGATGTTAACTACCCTGCTGGACTCTATTAGTGAGGTTACTGGCCCCTTTCACTGTCCCTTCTGCTGATAGACTTGTAGAAGTGATAATCCTTGGTAGAGGGATTGTGCATCTTTTTGTGACAATGAACACTGGTTCCCCATTTGAAGACCTTCAGTTTCAAAAGCATGGAGTATCTCTAGATGTTACCAGCACTATTGGTGAGGATCAGAGTAGTAGAGGATACATTTGACCCTTATCTGCTACTAGAGATGAAAGCCTATCACTGCCTCCATGTAAGTTACATTTTATTTAGAATACAATTTGAAGCTTGAGATGAAAAGCTATTTCAAGGGGAGTATGAACCTCAAGGGCCTGACAAAAATAAGCACTGGGTATTTTGAGCTAAATATGTTATGGGGGCAGGCTTTCAGGGGGCAGCCAAGGTCATGGGAACATTCTAATCCTAAACTGTGCCAATGATGCTGTCTGTCTCTTTCAGCTAGACCATGCAGAGCTGGTGGGAATGTGCTAAGTGGGAGTATTTATTGAAAATTAACTCTCTCCTCCAGAATTAAGCTTCCTGCTGAAGAAATAATTATTTCTGAGGGGACTCCTGTGGTTATTTTGATGCTGAAACAGAGCAGTAAGGGGAGTTGCTATGACATAAAACGTGACATTTTATTGAGTCCAGATTGCAGCAGAGGCCAAATTCAAGATATTGTCTCTGCAGAAGGACCTTTAGCATGGGCCCTTGCAGCACTAGCAGGTCTAAGATGTGTATCCACAAGAGAGAGCTTGGCTCAGTGCTGATACCAAATAGGAGACCTGGGAAGGAGCAAAAGCCTTTTCTTCTGGAGGCATATTAATTACTTCTAACTAGAGGCATCCAACAGTAAATATCCTAAGGAAGAGATAGAAGAACCCCTTGAAGCATGCAAGAACTCCTTGGTGACTTCCCTGAGACTGATGCATGCTACCTTTGATGTTTCTTCTGGAACATCTGGCCTGGCTGGCAGTTCCAGAGGTGCACTTTGACTGCCAAAGATACAGTCTGTGCTTTCTCAGTTGGGTAGGTGCCAGAATGTCGTGTCCTTATTGTACTGAGAAAGAACAGGCTTCAGGCAGTTATCTGAAGAGTTTAGGAGGGTAACAGCTGTAGGTTTTCTTGGCTCATAATAGGAGAGTTTGTTATCCTGTTCAGGGCTGAAATAAACAGCTCTTTAGTGAGATCTCAGTACTTTTGTTACATTTAACTCTATCAGTTTGCAATCAGTGTGGTTATATAATGGCTCTGTCACAAAGTGCTTATAGATTTTAAGGTTTGGGTTTGTTGTTTTGGTGGTTTGGTTTGGTTTTTTTTGTTTGATTGGTTGGCTTTGGTTGAAATTTATTCACAAAATACAAGCTTGTGGTTTTAAATGATACAGACAAGAAAAAGTAGATGTCTGGCAGGAGTTTTTCCTAAAAATTGTGTCTAGCTCCTGATTTGTTATGTATAATGGGATTGGTTTATAGATTCAAGAATGGAAACAGACTGTACTGATGCTGAATTCTTAATTGCTGTTTTGGCAGCACTGAGGCAGACATTATGCATGCCTAGTTTGTACTGTGGTACAGCTTAGTCTGCAGATTCTTCCAGTCTATAGAGAAAGATCATGTTTTCTCCATCAGTTTCCCTTTTAATAGGAAATTACCTTTTCCTATCCCACCTAAACAGATTCTTCTACTTCTTTCTTCCTGACCTGCAAAGGCCTGCCTTCTTGCTTTCTCAGCACCATGCATTTGGAAAGATGCCTGCCCACCCATGGCTGCCTGGCCTGTCTCAAAGGTGGAGGGGTCTGACCTGTGACCTGTGTGTAGACACCAGCCCTGAGGGACACATCAGGCACGGGGGCTGCCAGGCCTTGCAGAGAGCCTGCACTAACGGAGAGATAATCCCGTTCCGTGTCTTGTCGTTGCACAAGTGGTTCTGAGAGTGCCTTTGGTTTTGTCTGGGCGCAGGTTTCGGAGCATTACCAAGCAGTACTTCCGGAAGGCAGACGGGATCCTGGTGATGTACGACATCACGGCCGAGTGCTCCTTCGTGGCAGTGCGGAACTGGATGAGCAGCATCCAGGTGAGAGCGGGACCTGGGCTCCACTGGTGCTGGTGCTCCCTTGCTCCAGACCAGCTCCAACAGTCTGTCTGGAAGCGACATTTTTCAGTGCCCCAGGAAGTCCTACTGACCTTGTGAAGCTGAATTATCAAAGCACGTGCCTGTGGTGGTCATTTTGGGACCAGGGGCTTTGTGTTGAAGGTAACAAAGCCGGTGGTAGCCCATTAAATTGGAGAGGGCTGTTTCTGTGGCAGAATGTGGTCGGACCTGCCAAAACAGTAGTGTGTATTTGTAAACAGCTCATGTGCCCTGGCTACATCTCCTAAACGTGGTCACATCCCACCTGTGCTCAGGCAGGGAGATCTCCTTGTGTCTGGCCTATGCACAGGAAAGGGAGGTGGCCCTTTTTATTTCCTTTTTTACTTTAAAATGTGGTAACAATGTATTAATACTTTTTGTTTCCCCCCATCTTTTATTTCCAAACACTCACTTACAGCATTTATCTGTGGCTTATATCTACTTGAGAAGACAAAAATACCTCTCTTTATAATTTAAATTAGGTTTGTGTAGATGATAAGGGGGTGAAGGGAAATTTTCAAGGGTGGTTTTGTTTTGATTGTGCTGAGTCTCAAAAAACCAAGATCTCAGTGAAATTAATAAGTATAGGTTGGAGGTTTCTAGTATTATTAATTTCCACAAGCCTGTTGGTGGAAAAAACCAAACAAATAACCACTTAGCTATGTCTTTGGACTCCAAAAGATCAAAGGTTAAGATCTTCAAAGCTTACCAGCCTCTGAAAATCAGGTTCCTTTCAGAGGAAGGTTAAACTGAGCACACAAAAAATCAAACCACGTGAAATTTGTAACTTTTAATCTCTCGTCTTTTCCTCTCCCCATCTGCATATTTATTTTGTTTTGAAGCTGTTCAGGTTCTGTATGTCATCCAGGGCACTTGAGCGTGGAAATAACTTTGAGTCCTATTCTTACTCTGACCTTGTTTTAGTGAGCCAGTGGAACTGTAAAGAGTTTGACCAGAGGTGAGGGGCTCCAGGAATTGCGTAGGAATATCAGTTCCTGCAGGGACAGTTTACAAGGGTTGAAGGTTGCTTAACTTGCTTCGCCAGTGGATTTTCAGCATGGGATCATTGAGTTTAGGACAGCACAGTAATGCACATACAAAAATTACTGTGCTTATTAAGAAGCTCTGCCTGATCCCAAATTCTGAGTAGCCTATGGGGCAAGCTACTTTTCTTTAGGCTTGTTATTTTCCTGAGAGGCATTTATGTCCTGCCTCCTTTCTGGCACCATCCCAGCTCAACATACCAAACATCTGGAATATGTTTCCCTCGTTCAAGCTTCCTTTCACAAATTCCTGCAACTTTTGAAGGAATGGCCCTTCTAATGGGCCTGACCCTGCTGCCACTGAAGGTCTTGTTTGCTTGAGCTGGAAGGATCTGCATTGAGTTGCTGGGTCTCTAAGGGTCTTTATTTCTTTTGCAGGAAGGTATCGAGGATGGAGCTGTGGTCTTTCTGCTGGGAAATAAATTGGATGCTGTGCAGAGAGAGACCCGGAATGTGCCCAAGGTGGAAGGGGAAAGGCTGGCGAAGGTGTGACTCACCTTCAAGCACATCTGCTGCTTGATCCGCTCTGCAGCCACCCTCCAGCTGTGGGCAGGGCAGTCTGGCTGGCAGATAGCCCTTCTTGGAGCCATTTTCCAGTATGGTACCTTCCCTCTCCCTCCCACCCCCTATTTCTCCAATGTGAACATGTACCAAGGTCCCTCTGGTACCAGGGAGGATGAGGTGGTGGCCTGTTTGTGCCAGACAATGGCCCTTGAGGCAGGCTCCTGTACTTCTCTTGGGGTTTGATGCCCCCTTACACTCTTTCTGAGAGGAATATGCATGGCTGATAGCCCATTTGAGGGCTCCCTAATGCACCATCATCCTGCCTCTTTCCTCACTCCCCTGTCTGCCTGCCTGCTGGCACCTTGGCCCCTGGGTGGTGGGAAGCAGGGTTTCAAAAGTGTTTCCTGCCTTCTGGACTCGCATCAAAAAGGTAAGGGAATCAAAGTACCCTGGACAGATGTTTTCTCTTCCCAAACAACTCCCCCAGTGCTCCCTTTTGGACACTGCCTTGGCCCCCAGTGCTGAAAGAGCATCTCCTTTTCCTGGTTGGTGAGCAGGGTGCACCCCAGCAGGGTGCTAGCAGCCACCCTCCTGGCTCCAATGGCTCTTGGCAGGGTTCCTGAGGATGAGGGTGGGCCAGTTCCCAGGGCCGTGGGTCAGTGGTGATGGTGGAGAGCTGGCAGTCACCGTGGGTGCTTGCTGTGCTCTCTGGCAGGAGTACAAGGCTGTGTTCTACGAGTGCAGCGCGATGACTGGCTACAACATCATGGAGCCCATGCTGCACATGGCCAGGTCAGTGAATGGGAACAGTCACCCTGGGACACTTCTCCACCTGGAAGTAATTGGTGTGGGCTCTCCTGGGGAATGGGCAAGAAGAGGGGGGTGTCAGAGACTGACTTTCCGTCACGTCCCAAAAAAGACCTGACTCCCTTGACTCCAGGTCCTTGTCTTTTGTGCCTGGAGAGCACCAAGTGTAGACTGAACTCTTTGCACACAAAGCTTCACCTGGTAGAGCTGGCTGTTGCAAGATTAGGAGTTTAATTCGAGTATTTCGTCACAAAAACCTTGCATACTGTCCCAAATTTTAAGCTGGTGTTTTCAGTTTGAAGTCTTCATGCAGCTCTAAGGGTTCTTTCTTCCCTATCTTAAGCATTGTACAGACTGAGCTATTTCAGTGGCAATAGTTTAAAAAGGAGATAAGATACTGTTCAACTGAAAGCAGTTTGCTCTAAGATTTTTAGTTTTTTAAAAAACAGGTAATTTTGGGAAGAAAAAGTATTTGAAATCCTGCATGAAAACTGTGGTTTTGTTTTCTTTTATCGCTTCACCACCTCCTGCGTTATCTGTCATGGCCACAGCAGGAATTAGCTGTTCATTAACTGGGAGGATTTATTTATCAGGTGAATCACATCTCCCATAGCACGTGCCTTCAGCTGCTTTATTACCACGCAGCTGCCCAAGATGGCCCAGACAGGTGGAGCAAACAATCCGGAATTTTGACATCAGTGGGGGAGCTTGGGAATAAGGCACACTCACACTGGTTCTCTGATTACTAAGCCATGGTGCCCCCTCTTGTATGTGTCCAGTTGCTTTCCCCGTTCCCTGGAAATCTACGCTCATTCTCTGTGTGTTGTTCATCTAGCCCAACTTCCAGAGAAGTCAAGTCTTTGGGCCTGTTACTTCTTGCAGTCCTAAATGCAAATTGTAAATGGCTGATGGAGAGCAAAGGGCAGAGGGAAAAGCCTTGGAAGGAAGATTTCAGTAATCATGTTGTGTTCTTGCTCTGTGCTGCTCTTTCCAGATTACTGACAGCACAAGAAGACAGGCAGAGGGAGAATGCCCTGCAGCTGGAGGATATCAGCAGGAGGAAAGGGTGCTGCACATAAAGCACACCAATGTATCAGCAAGAGGCATGTGCCAGTGCTGTATCATGAAGATGGGGATTCCTTTCAAGCAAGCTGAATTTGATGGTATCAGCTCTCTAGAGACTTGGGGAAGGTGCAGCTTTTCCCAGTCTGTGAATTTTAAGGCATGAATCAGGCCAAAATGTGCATATTATCTGCACTGTTCTACTTCCCAACTCTGCATGCAGCCCTGGTCTCTGGAGGCCACTGCTTCTCTGGGGGAATTTGGCTGGTCTTAGCTAGTAGCACAAACTGGGCCTTCTGTCTGGAAAGGCTGGTTCCCTGTAAAGAGATGAAGTCTTGTTCCTGTTCTTTCTGGGAAAGAAGTGGCCTAGCAGCAGAGAGCAGAGGACACAGCGGGTCTGTAATAAATAGAATTTCCATGTAAGAGATAAAGAAATTATTTTAAATTTGGGCTAGCTCTAAGTAGTGATCCATCTATCCCAGAGAGCAGCATCTCCTCTTGGTTCTGCAACAGCAGTGCTCAGCTGAGAGCCCGCTGTGGTGAGCGAGAATGCTTCCACCACTTCTGCAAGGTCTGGATCGGGCCCTGTATTTACTGCAGGATTTGGTTGACTTATCAATATTGTAATTAACAGATTCCATATGTGATTATAGTATGGACTGATAGGACAAGTCATCCCCATGGCTTTCAGCGCTTTGTCACCCTAATGGACCCTTTCACTGTCCTATCATGCGTTTACAGAACACAGAGCAGTTGCCCTGGGACCCGCAGGCGCTGGCATGTGCTGCTGATTCATGGCCCATTGCGGGAGCTGTGCTGTACCAACCAGGGGAGCCATAAATAGCCTGTTT
>VYZQ01044021.1:201-12431 GCA_013400655.1 Mystacornis crossleyi
TCACCAGTATGAGCGAGTACTCTGGGGAGGGGAGTGACCCCCAGTCTCTGACTGACCTGAGGAATGATCCCGCAGAGCTCACATCACCAAGAGATGACCCATCAATGTGTATTTTCAAAGGTGCTGCAAATAAATGTTGCTGGAACTGCATGGATAAAACCAAGGGATGATTGACTTTGACGTACCCAGAGCACTGTCCCTTCTAACATCAGGCATTTCTACAGAGAGGTATTTCATTGGCTTCAGTTTTCATTGACACCATTTAAATTTTGCTTAAGAAATCTTTTTTTTTTTAAGAACCCAGAACTTAGTGCATTTCATTTTTATAAAATTAGAATAATTTATATCATTCTCTTTTCATTGCAAAAATACAGCCCAAACACACATCAAGGCATAAACACTTCACGAATGACAGACACTTCACTTATTTCACCTGCTTAATGGTGAGTTAGACATTGATCAACCAAACAACTTTGGCAACTTGCACGAAAATACGTCCTTAACTCAAAAGTGCTGATAAAACTCATTTTAATGAGGCCTTTATTAAGGAGAGAACTGGAAAGAGAGGAGTGGTGAGTGCCTGGAGGTCAGAGCGTTCCTACACCATCCCACTCTGTAGCTGTATGTGGAAAGGGTACGGCTGGTAGAACACAGGGGGTTGTCCATGAGCAATGTAGTAGTTGCTGAAGTTTCTGTCACTGATATAGGGAGCAGGCTGATAGTAGCACGTGACATTGGCCGCGTTCGGGATGATGTTTTGTTCTCCGAGCACTTTCAAAGCCAGAATTGTGATCATGTTGAGGGTTTGCCTTCGCTCGTGCCCCATGAGGCAGACTGTGCTCTTGTTCACCACCCCACGCAGGGTCATCAAGTAGTCGTACTTGCTTTTCTCCTCCCCGATGAAGTGGTTGCGCAGGTAGGACTCGATTTTCCTCTGCTGCTCAGCAACGTCGGGAAAATCAATGAAGAATCTGGAGCACATGTAACGTTCCAGAGATTTAATTTCAGCCTCATCCGCCGGCTTAAAGTCACGGACCAGGAGGTTGCTGTACTTCAGGAGGCCGCCTCCTCTGATCTCCTCCGGGTTCCGGGTGGAGATCAGTTTGTACTTCAGGTGGTCCATGGCTTGGTTGAAGTCCCCGTACATGCTCTCGGCGATGACGGTGGGGTGACTGTCCTGTGCCAGGGGCTGGTCTGTGGCTCTGTAGACGGCCAGGATGGAGTCCAGGATGATCTGGAAGGAGTCCACGCTGAACTCGAACTGCCGCCGCAGCGAGCTGACGAACTTCAGCTCCACGTTCTTGCCGCTGTTGTTGGAGAGCGAGATGAGGCTCCAGCGGTCGTGGTCGGTGGAGACTTTGACCATCTTCTGCACGTAGGCGTCCTTCATGGTCTGAGCCGTGATTTTTTGCTTGTTAACACATTTTGGCAAGAAGTCCAATAGGCAATTGAGAACTGCTTCCTTAACGACCTGGAACTCGAGCTCACTGGGAAGTTCCACTCCAAAAATGATGTCCAGGTCCTTGTAACTGGTTCCATTGTGCTTCACCAGGATGTGACTGGCAGTGGAACCATTCAGGCGGATGTCTCTAACCTGGATCTGCTTCTCAACGAGCTGCTCCTTTACCATATGGATTATATCCTTCGGCTTTACCTCCAGGGTTGGAAAATTTCCTCTCCCATGAATAGGTATAGCCTCAGCCAAAACCTGATCCAGAATTTTAATCTGATCCCAGGTGAGATAACTGAATCTGTGGTCCAAGTCCTCAGTCATTGTGATATCAGTTGGCTAAACAGGGAGAAAGAGGAATTAGAGACATATGTTACAACTTCCGGGAATATAGGAGAGGACATTTCACTTGGTTATACCAAACTTCCTCCCCCAGAGTAGTGACAGAGCTGTTCATTTTAGAGAGACACAACCCCAGCTAACGGTCTGAGTCAAACACTGCACTTGTCACAGGCTTTTAATTGAATTTTAATGTACTCAGGTTTTAATCCCGCCGAGAAGCCATCACGTTATTGTACAACCCATGACTCAAAGTAAATGCAGCAAACCATATAGACCAAATTTAAAACTACTCAAAGGTTAATAACACAAAATACTTGGTGGTTCTAACGAAACTCCAAATAAATTTCACCATGAAGAGCTAAAATGAGCAAAATGAGCAAATTTGTTCTTTCTGTTCTGCCTAGACATCTCCCTTGATCTTCAGTGACTTGAATACTTAAAAGTACTGAGAGACCAGGAAGTTTTTTGTGAAAACCAGGAATGATGCAACCTGCTCCCTGTTTATCCAGCCGTATGCCTTGGATGAACTTTGGTCTCTATGGATCATCTAAACATGTGCATCCTTCAATATCACTTGTGGTTTAAGGACTGGATGTCTGATAACTGTTAAGATGTTTCCATGATGTTTCTGAGGAAAATATTTCCCTTCTAAGCCATTAACCATGTTTACATTAATATATCAATGCTGCAAGTCATGGTTTGCAGATCTGGTGAGAAAACCACATCCAGTCTTGTGGAGAAAGAACCTCAAGAGAGCCTGTGGAGAAAGAACCTCAAGAGAGCCTGTGAAGAAGCACCTCTAGAATACATGGGCTAAAGCTCAGATTTGGGAACTTCTCAGTTTAAAATGATATCTTGCCTTCATAGCATCACATCTAGCAAGGAGATGAGACACTCAGGTGATGTCTAGGTGGGATCTGAGCATGCTCAGTGAGGCACCAGCCGGGTGGAAGAAGTGCCTTTGGGAATCTGCCAGCACCCAGAACCTCCCACCAAGACACCCCCGAGTGTTTCTGCAGCCAGATGGCTCAAACATATTCTTTCAGCCAAAGCTCAAGAATAAAAATAAAATAAAATCATACTAAGTAATAACACTACTGAAAAGTCCCCACTGTTGTTTCTTAACCAGTAGTGACTCCATATGTATGTTGTCATATATTCCCCTTCCCTCGCCTTCAGATTCCACATTCTGGAATATTTTAGTAATTTCAAGTAACTTGTGAGCTGCCAAATGTCTTGGGAATATGGAAGAGGTCTATTTCACATACTTCTGCTGGAATTTCAGCTCCCATTAAGCTGATCAGGAGCATATGTAATTCCATGCACCTTCCTGGCCTCATGACAACGAATGGGACTAACCAGATACTTGAAGTTGAAGGAATGTTTTAAAAGTTGGCTAAAGCAGGACAGAAGTTGGGAATTTAATTGCCAGTGTGAAGGTCTTGGAATCCATCCCATAGGTCTGGCACAACCACGTAGCTCCTGGCATCGTGTACATAGTGCATAATTCCACATACCTAACAGGAATGTTTTCAGGTGTATTCAGAAATATCCACGTTTTTCCTGCAGGCATTTAGAGGACACATTTGAACTGAAAAGGAGGGAAATTGCCATCCATAGCACTGCCAATTTTACATGCTAATGATTTCACTGTGAAATATTCAGTAGAATTCCATGCTTATTCCTTTAAAACTATTGCTAAGCATCCTTCAGAGCCTTTATGACAACCCAGTACAAGTTTATCCTAAAAAAAAGCTGTTAGAGAAATTCTGGAAGTGGGACAACCTTGGGTGGAGGCAGGTTGAAAGGAGAGGGTTTTGTTCAAGTGTTTTTGCTGCCATGTTGTCACCTGAGTCGTTCATAGAATTACAGAATTAAAGTTGGAAAAGATTTCCAAGATCATCAAGTCCATCTTTTTATATGTCACATTATGGTGGACCAGCCCCAATGGGGGTTTCTTAGCAAACTTAGAATTGTCAGAATTGTTGTCTAAGCAGTAGTTTTTATTATGGCATTTGTCTGCTATTGCAAAACTTTGGCCTTTTTGAGGCTGATGCTGTGATGTAAAAAAAGAAGGGGAGAAGGGAATGTTGAAATTAAATTCCCTTTTAGCAGAGGGACTATCTTCAAACACTTGGAAAGTCAGAAGATGGACGTATCCATAAATAAGCTTAGAAATCCTTCCTTTATTGCTACATGTTTTTAGGTATTTCAGATGTTATTGCAATATACTGAGGTTTGAAACTGAAAGGAGAAGGTAATGTCAGTAAATCTCTTTTGTGTTGAAGAGTCGTCCCTCAAAATGTCATTTCTCTGAAGTGATTCCTGGAGAATCTGGAGAGGCTTTGGGAGCTCAGGGTCTCACCATTAATATTTTATGATAAATATTAAAGAATTCTGTGCTGAAATAACACCTTCAACTTCGACAAGTGACGAAAAAATCCCAGGAATTCAGTTTTCAAAAATATAATTAATTTGTAGGTAAACCTAAATAAACATTAGTAGTAGTAGTAGTATTTATTATCTACTAATTTGCTACCAGTTTACAACCCAATACTTTAATCCTGCACTGTCCTAGAAGGATTTCTTCTTGTTCTTTTCCTCAGATTTGTCTGGCAACAAGAACAATTTCCAGGCACTTTTATAGTCATTAGGGACCTGATTTCTCAAAGCAGGGACAAATTTATTTACTGAGGTGCTCAGGTTAATGTCAGGAGTTATTATTAATGTAATTAACCTCAGTTGCAATACATCAGCAGCAACACTGAGGTTGTAATTAGTCAAAGTGTTGTGTAATACAAGAGATCCTGGGATGAAGGGAAGGAAACTTCCTGCACGTGACCACAGCACTTAAATGAAGCCAAGCACAAGTGAGTACTGAGCTGGTTAATGGGAAAAGAAGCCGGAAAATCACTTTATTCCTTGGAAACTGGCGCTGTTTGCAATGGAGGATGATCAATTTACATGGGAAGAGAGTGACAGGAGAGGGGACTGGTTTTAAAGTAAAAGAGGAGAGGTTTAGATTAAATTAGGGAGAAATTCCTTCCTATGAGGGTGGTGAGGCCCTGGCACAGGTCCAAGAGAAGCTGTGGCTGCCCCTGGATCCCTGGAAGTGTCCAAGGCCAGGTTGGATGGGGCTTGGAGTACCCCGGCAGAGTGGAAGTGTAACTGGAGACAGGTGATCTTTAAGGTCCCTTCCAACCCAACCACCCTGGGATTCCGTGATCCCCGGAGGCAGATTCACCTCACCTCACTGGCACCCCCAATCCCAGCCGTCCCTAAGCCTTCCCTGCTGCACCCTGCCAAAGAATTCCCTTTGTGAAACGCTTTCCACAGGAACACCCCAAAGCATCTCGTGTGTTCCACGTTCAGGGCTTTCTTGTCCTAAAGTCTGCATGTGGGCAAATGGAAGCTGCACAAACATCACCACCATGGCAGTGAAATTTAAAAGAGGGTGTTTTTTTTCCACAGTTCATCAATATTTGTAATTTACTGAGATTCTCTCCTACTAATTTTTCTTAAGACTTTTTTGTTTATGGGATTTAAAATGTTACCATAAACTGCAATAGACCGTGAATCCCACCTGAATAAAAATCTCTGCCAGATAAAATGATGAGGAAAAGCAGTTTTCAGGGTGTTTTCTTTTACATACACTGGCTAGAGAAGGACAGAATAAGATGGATCAGACCCAGTCAAGTTTTGTGATATATTATCCTTATTATACGGTTAGAAAAATATTTCCCTGACTCAACTTCCAACTTGTCCTTGAGTGGTCACCTTCAGCTGATAAAGCGGTCACAATGTGAAAAATGTTTGGATACTGTTGGATGATTAAACGTAATATTGTTAAATTTTATCATTTATTTTCCTATTGCAATTAGAGGCTCTAATTTTCTTTTTGGACCAAGCAGCTCTGAGTTTGGGCTTACAATGATGTTAAAATGTTTCATTAACCTCCACCACGCATGAGCTTCATCAAAAAAATCCAAGCAGATCTGGCTTTACATCTGAATGAAGCAAAACTGCCGTGCTAATGACAGCTTTCACATTCCCCACAACTTTCATAGAAACAGATACTTACAGTCTAGAGAACAGTCTCATCAAATTTAGCTCGTATTTTACTGATAAACTGTTTAGATTCTCTTTTTATATATTCCATAATGTTGATTCAGTGTGTTTTCAAAGGGTTTGCCATGTGCTGGCATTTTCAGGCAGGATACAGCTGAAATAGTTTTTGTGCAGCTGTGGCAGCTCCATCCTCTTCCCTTTGCTTCTATCTGCTCCCATGTTTTTCTGTTTACAATAAAGGCTGGGAATACTTAAATACTCCAGTTCTTTTTACTTTGCACTTGAAATCGGTTGTGCAGGGACCTTTTACAGATCACAGAATTCCAGAATCAGTGAGGCTGGAGAAGCCCTCCAAGACCATTGAGATCAACCAGTGCCCCATCCCCACCCTGTCACCAGCCCAGAGCACTGAGTGCCACATCCAGTCCTTCCTTGGCCAGCCCAGGGATGGGGACTCCCCCACCTTCCTGGGCAGCCCCTTCCAATGCCTGGTCACCCTTTCCATGAAGAAATTCCTCCTGCTGTCAACCTGACCCTCCCCTGGCACAGCTTGAGGCTGTTTCCTCTCATCCTTTCCCTTGTCCCCTGGGAGAAGAGGCTAAAAAGGAGATGTGGCAAAATGTCTTGGGAGCTGCCGTGGTGGCCTTGTTTTGCGGGATCACTCCAGAAACACTCACAGAAACTCTGTCATTCCACAGCTCTGCACTGGTTTTCCTGCTTACACACAATATACATCACTAACAATTTCCATGATCTCCTGCTAAAGCTTTATTTTAATTCAAAGATCCATTTCTCTGTTAAGCCGGGCTTTGGCAGTATTTTGCTCACTTACTTCAGGACTGCAGCTGGCATAAGCTCCAAAGGCAGGAATGTCAAATGTGGAGGGACTTCCAGTCGTAATTTAAAGCCAGACGAGACAAGGAGAAGCAGTAAAGCATCTGGGGAACCTAAATGGGGATATATTTAAACTGGTTTGACAGTGTTTTCCATGAGTTTTTCCTTCCATTAATGCTAATGCACACGGTGGAGGCAGTGTTTATTTATCCTGTTATCAAGAGATAACGCATGAATTGCCATCAGTTTTCAGTCCAGTTACCATCGAGTTTCTCTGGGATAACAAATGATAACTCAGCTCTTCCCCGGCAGATAAGGCTGCAAGGTGGGCAAAATGCACTGCAAAGCTGTTGGCTTGGGCCGTGCCACAGAATGTCACCTTCAAGGGCACAAAAAGTAAACATAGGAGGAGACTTGATCCACAAAAATGTGTCCTTTTCCACCCAACCCAAGGAACGTGGATAATGGCTTTAGGGGAAAGAGGGCAGGGTTAGATGGGATATTGGGAAGGAATTCTTTCCTTTAAGAGTGGGGAGGCCCTGGCACAGGGTGTTCAGAGAAGCTGTGGCTGCCCCATCCCTGGAAGTGTCCAAGGCCAGGTTGGATGGGGCCGGGAGCAGCCTGGACTATGGATGTTTCCCTTCCCACAGAACAAGACGGGATGTAAGGTCCCTTCCAACCCAAACCATCCTGGGATTCTGTTTCTACTGAAATGTTCCAGGATATCAGCTCAATGAGCTGGGAGTTCTCAGGAGGCACAAAATGAGGAGTTTAATTTGGGCACCCAGTGTGAAATCATAATCCATATTCTGTCATGCTGAGTATTTGGAATTTCTTGGATGTCCCATTTTCCCATCATGACTCATGGTACACTCATTCTTAGCCAGATGGGGATCCCGTCACAGGGCAACATTTTCAAGGGCCGATTTATTATGACTTGATATCAGTTCCCACAGCACATGAGGCTCTTTCTCACAGGACCTCCAGTCCAAACCAACCAAGCAATGTACAAAACATGAGGCCACCAGGATCTCAATTGCTCTAAAATACTTTATTAACTTTTAAAAAATAGCTGCCATATGCAATATTTGGTCTGTTTGGGACTGTGGTCATCCCTGGGAAGTTCCTGCTTTAGGAAAAGATTATTTGTACTACCAAACACGTACCATGGACTAAGTCCTGAAAAATATTCCCAGCAAAGATGCAAAATCCCATGGACTCACTGTGGCAGGACGACTGGAAGTGTGTATTCCAGCAGAGTTAATAGGATGAGTCACCGGATCATTTGGTAGAAATATGAATTGTCATCTTGTCACTGACGGAAACACGAAGCTCCCCGGGAAAGCTGCGGGAAATAAAACCCAACAAACAATCACATTCATTTGGAGATCAATGTTAATCACCAGTCACCTGCTGGACATAATAAATGATGCATTACAGCCTGACAGTCCTGCAGGTATAACAACAGACTTTGAAGTTGGGAATGATAAGGTAAAAGTGGTGGGAAAAACACCAAAGTGCTTTTAAAGACTCTGGGTTTCAGGTCATGCTTAATCCTCTGCAAGGATATTAACAAACTTGCCATTTTCCCTGCGGGATTTTGAGTGGGAATTTAGTATTATTAATAGACATGCAAATGAGCAGGGATGTAGTAGAATCATATCAAATTTAGAATGAATAATAACTCAGCAGAATGAAGTATTATGAATTGTGTAGTGGCTTTAGATTCTTTCTATCAGACTGTGCAGCTGACAGAAAGGTCTTGTTTCCTGGCACGTGAGGTTGTTGGTTCATTTATAGTAAGCCCAGGATCCTGTTGATGGAATTTCCACGTTCATTGACTGACTGTGCTGGAATGAAATATTTCCATAAATATTCATCTGCTGTCATTAAAGGCGCTTCCTTATATTTGTTTCTCATTTCAAACCCGTGCCAGCAGTCAGTTTTGTCAGGCTTTCCTTCCAAGACCTCCCATTCCAGCACCCCATCCTGCAAAGTTCACAACACACACTCAAGTTCCCTGGCTATCCCAAGCAGGGCCTGTCCACTGTATGGCTTGATATCCACAGGAATTTACCCCTTGTTGAGTTGTGCTCCACAATCCCAGTTTTTATGCTGAAATTTTTTATGGTTCTTAGTAAAGAAAATATTGCCAGTATGATTTAAATGTAAATATCTGCATAACCTGAAGGAAAAGCTGAAATTATAGCCCAAGGAGGTATGGACTGTGTTATTCATTTTTTAGGCATATAATGGATTTCTCCTCCATGCTACAGCAGGCAGATTTTTATCCCTGAAAATGCCATTTTAGTGCTGCCAGAAGCACAGCGCTTGCTTTGCTCACCCTGTGAGGACCTGTCTGCTGTGCCAGGGCCCGTCTGCAGCTTTCATTTGCTTTCCAACTCCTGATGGGCTGCTAATTAGCTGGATGCATGTTCCTGACCTGCCCCCAACTCCGTGCACTGATGGCTCATGTTGGCAGCTGGAATAAAGGGTTAAGTCTGGCAAGGGCTGAGCTCTGCTCTGAGCCCGGCAGTGAGGCCGTGATGGCAAAGGAAAGAGTTCTGGGCTGCTTAGATAAAAGACTCTCAGCATGTGGAGTCTGCAAAAGTCAGACAAATCAGTCACTTTGCATAAAAATACAAACTTCTTTTTAACACTGAAATATTGTTCTTTCCTTCTGTGCAAGGATGGAAGGTTTAATGGACATACAATATCCATTAATGAATATATCACCACGATAGAACAGAGTAACACTGGAGCAGAATTTATGGCTTCCCCGGGTGATATTTAGGGGAAGAAGAGAGAGACCTTTATAGCATTTTTTGGTAGAAGATGCATTCTTATATAATATGTTCATAGAAGCAGCAGCTGAGATTGATGAGCTGCTTTGCCTACTGGGACATTATTCCCAACAGCTGCCTTTTATTGGCTCAGGAAAAAGCATCATTTCCTTACTCTAAGCTCAGGGTTCCCAGGATTTTTTCAGCTGAAGGAGAAACAAAAATAAAAATGACTATATCAACAATTACCTTGTGTTTTAAAAAGAAAGTATTTCCCTGTTCCCGAAAGCAGGATGTGACTTGTGGTGACATGCACCAACAAACCCATTCCCCAGCCTTTTCCCCTGGTGTCTCTGTGCCGAAGGAGCACAGGACTACCCTGAGATCAGCAGGGTCTGGGAGATGACGTGGGGTTCTGTGCCCCGTGTCCCACAATCTCCCAGCTGGTTGCTCCTCTGGGTGTCCCCACTCCCCGGTCCCACCCTGAGGAATATCGACCCTCAAACCTTCCAGGTGCCCATGTCTCCCACGAGCTTTGGTGGACGTGGAGGTTGCTCAGACACCTCATGAGCTCTCCCAGGGCATTTCAAAGTGATGCCCCCCAAACTGGCAGGAACGAGAGCCAAGGATCCTAGAGATTCCCTCCTCCCCCTCTGTGCTGCAGCTTCCCCTGACTGCTCTGTTCAGCTCCTCAGACTAATCCCAAAATCTATTTACTCACTCGAGATCCCAGTGACTCAATCCAAAGCTCACTTATCAAAAACTCTCATTATTATGACTAAACTGCAGCAAAAGCAGGCAAGGTAAAAATTGAAACAATCTTTCTTTTCCATCTATTAACCATCTTCATAATCATCTCTCCTCTTCAAATGCCAGAGGAAGAGGGATGAGCGATGCCATGTGCTACTGCAGCCCTAATGCTGGGCTGCTTTCAGGGTAAAAAGGGCATTACAAAGTCAAGGCTCTCCTCAGGAACTCTCCAGAACCACCCTCCCCTCATCTACACCAAAGGGCAAGCATCACATATCCCCAAGAACTGCCTTGGTCACTAAACTATGAGAGGATCCTCCAGGATCACATTTCTGTCTGTTCTGAGAGACTTCCAACACAAACACATCCACTGAATGGATTTTTCTTTTCTGACAGATCATACCCCAAAAACCCTTGCTGGAAGCTGCATTTAGTTCCTTCAGTCAGTGTAGTGTGGGGGTTTTCCACTCTGAACCAGTCCTGAGACACTGGGGTATCCAGGGTGGGTTTTGATGGTTCATCCAGAGTGGATTTGGAGTTTTCCTTGGGAGGAGCCCGAAAGCTGCAAGAAAGGCCCCGAAGGCCTCTCTGCCTCACCCGTGCTCCGCTCTGCACATGTTAGAAAAGTGTTTCTGTTAAACAGTTATTCTGTTCCACTCCAGGAGAATTTTCATTTCATGGCAGAAACTGTGAGCTCCAGGCCCAGGCTCCAGGTTGATTTGTGAAGCAGTTTAGGATTCCTCCAAAGAAAGGCTCTTCTCAACTGCTACAGCAAGGGGGGAAGTTTAAATTGAACTGGGAAAACTTCAGTATCCTGGAGCAGGCTGGGCTGGCACCTCCATAGGAATGTGTCTCACAAGCTACTCAAAGATTACTGTCTTCCACTATTTAATTATATTACTATTTTTGTTTACAATGTTCATATAGAATTCATATTTTTATGAATTAATTCCCAAACTTATATTGGAAAGTTACTCTCTGAATACAAAACACAGCAGTGGGATTTCATTTTAATGCCATTTTCCCAATTTTATGAGTTACACTGTAAAAGTGGGGGAAAAGAAATGAATTATTCATTATCTTCAAAGTATTTTCTGCATAAGAGTTTATGTCTAATTTTGCATCAGTAACAGCCAACATTCCCCTAGAAAATAATTTTTTGATAAGTGAGATGTTTTCTAGAGCTTACAGTTAGAAAATCTGCATAACTCTGGTCAAACTGCAACAGGAAAAAAGATTCTGGTTGCAGCATCAGAGCAGGGACCTGCTCCTCTTTTGTGGTGAAGGCAGCACGAAATCTCTGTTGACATTATTACTAAAAGGCAGAGAGGAGATAAAGTGATGATTAAATCCAAGAAAAAGGCCCAGGCCCTGCAGCACAGCTGTGCATTCGTGACTTTTCCATCACTTTCAATAATTCATAATGACCATCATGCGCCTGACAACACCAAGTTGGGGAGAAAGACTGAGTCAAGCTTTCACCAAATGTGCAGAAACATCCAACCTGACATCGGATTTCAGGGCGACAGGACCTGCTGGATAAGCAAAGATCCAGCAGAAAGGGTAATGGAGAAGAAAATCAGCTGATGTGGACATAAATCAACATCTGCTGTACCCGTTTGTGGCATTTTATGGAGGAAAACCCTCCTTTTGGTGATACACACTGAAAGAAACAGTTTTTAGAGCTTCTAAAATAACTTGGCTAGAAAAGTACTGAAATGATGGTTTAACTGTGAGCAATTCTGCAACATGAAGGAATCATGCTCAATATTATGCTCAAGTTTTGCAGCTGGGTTCTCCCCTGCTGTACCACACTAATTCAGCATGGACATAGGAAATGGCACGTTGCTGATTCCCTGGGGCATCCTAGATTCCTTACTGATGCTTTGAATAATTATTTTTGCATGAAGATCATGGTGGCAAAGGGAAAAAGCCAGACTGCAATTTTCAAAATATTTCTATTTTTTCGATGTTTGAATCCCAACGGCATAAATTCATAGAAT
>VYZQ01044042.1:8293-25531 GCA_013400655.1 Mystacornis crossleyi
ATTCCTTTAACCCACAGATACACTAAAAACTGCACAGATCTGCAGAAAACAGTAAGAGGTAAGAAAATCTCTGCAAAAGATAAATTTCTCTGTAATGTTGGATCCCTTTAGCAATAGAGCTTCATTTTGTGAGTGGTGCTTGTGACTGGATAAGGAGCTATTTCCTGCAGGATTTCTTCTTGAAAGCCTGAGCTTTCCCAGTGGGAAATTTTTTGTACAGGCAGTAAATATTTTGCAGGCCATTGCACATTAGCTTGCCAAATTCTTCCCTCTTCTTAACTAACAGAGATAAAAAGAGATAAAAAGTTTTCTGTGGTATTTTGAGAAAAGCAGTTGTAGACCTTTTCTCCCTCTAGTAAATATTAGGAATGGCTACCTTTATTTGGATCTTCCTCAGACTGCTGCAGTTAGGAGGTAGACTCTGTCCAGAGCAGGAAACTTGTGTATTGTCTAGTAGACTGCACTGGCCAAATGTTTGCTGTCTAAATTCTAGAAAAAAAAATCCTTAAGAGTTTAAATTCAGTATAATAACCTGCACCATTTTTGGAAGACCATGCATCGTAGTGGTGGACAAAAACAAAGTTTGCTTTCGCTCGCTTTAAAGTCTGTATTGCATCTAATACACATCATGGTAAGGAAACAGAGATCACATCAGTGAAATGTGCTGTCAGGGACATGTTGCAAAAACGTACAGTGGACATCACAGAGAGCCAGTGTTGAAGCTTTAGTGCTAGATCTCCAACATGGTCTAGGAGAACTTACAAAATGGAAATAAAACCATTTGTCTCAGAATCCAGGTGCACAGATGGTCTATTTTGAGATGGACTGCAGGTTTACAGGCACCTTGCTATACAGCCATCCTCACCTTCATCCTGAAGAATTCAAAGAATGTTGAGAAAATTACACAATAGGATGTGATGGTCCATTAGCTTTTCAGTAAAAGTGTGTGCACAATTATCACTCTCAGGTGAAGCCTAATGTCTGAGCCTTGAAATGAGCACGTGGGGAGAGGGAAAATGAGCATGGACATGTTCTGTTGCCTTCTCCAGCCGCCTAGAAACAGAGACTAGACAAGAGTAAGGGAATAAAGGTAGGTATTTATTTGACGGGCCTTCAAGGTACACCCTGGGGAGCCGGAGGCTGCTTCCATAAAATGGACCCCAAGATGGACGACAGGTCACGAGTTCTCTACACTGTTATAGGTTTGGTCCGTTTGCATATCAGCATAAATTCACCAATTAAAACTTTAGCTCTCTTCCATTTCTCCACCTCTCTCCTGGTCCTAGTTTCCACCTTTAGGCCTTGGACAGCCCGAGTGTCCTTGAATAGCAAGCTCAGAGAAGCTTTGTTGTGTCTATCTGGTCTAAGAGAGCAGCAAACAAGCTGTAAGAAACTTCAGAGTTACACACTAGGCAATACAGGATTTGAAAAGTACAGAAGTTAAAACCTAAGGCATCAGTTCTGCAGAGAAGATCTGATTTTTTATAAACTAGAACAGAATGCACTGAGCAGAGTAACAAACAGTTCTCTGGACACAGCCATTAAACAAACATTGAATGTCTCTATATTCTATACATTAAAGATACATATTCCCAGTGGTGAAAAGAGCACATTCATATATGAACATCAGTCTCTTTAATTTTAATAGACCAGACTTAGAACCTCTTACACCTGCTATGAAAAAGAGGCTGTAGCTGAGGAGAAGTGAGAGTCGAGCTAAGGAGCCCATGACACCTCTGGTAGCATCATAGTCCGTGGTGCAGGCTCAGCACTGCATTTCAGGGCAGCAGCCTCCTCCCTGCACACCCTTCCCTCCAAGCTTGTCTTCCAGCCCTGTGCTTGTCAAGTACCAGTCAGAGATCAACAACTGTGCATAAAACCAAAAACACTAGTTTCTTCTGCAGATATTTACAGGCATAGTAAATATCTGCAGAGAAAATTCTTGTTATTTTTCATTAATTAAAGCTCTTGATTAACAAGCACTTCTTTGCAATTCTATAAATTTCTTTGCTTTTCACTGTGCAAAACAATAAGAAAAAAGCATGTGCTCTTTTGACAGATTTCATCTTAGGCAGTCAGACACTTCAGAAGTATTAATTAGTCTAACACCCCATTTATTTATCAGGAGACTTTAAATGTACTCAAGTCATAAATGGCGTTGTACCATCAGAGTAATTTGCACCAGTGATCTCAGCCAGTGTACCTGGGATTAATCATTCTCTTCCAAACAGGCCATGGCACAAAATTTGTTCTAATATATTTGTTCGACAAAGATGATATAAATTCATATCATTAATTATTTTAAGACCTCCTAAGGGCAAGAACTTCCTTGTATATTGTTGGGGTTTTTTTCTTTTTTTAAATGAAATTGCATTCAAGGAAATGAGGGTACAAATTATTTTTCATTATATAAGATACCTTGTATTTCAATATGTAAAGAAAAAGTTTTATGAGTTTCTGAAGAGTTACTGTAAAATTAAGCACATCAGAATTTTTCCCACATTAGTCTCAAAGGAGTCAGGTTAGCAGACTAGTTCAACAGTCACTGCTTTTGACAATATCCTTTTATACTGGCTTCAACTAGTGCAGGATGGGCTCTAAAGCACTATAGCCTCTTGTCAGCAAACCAGTTGTTAACATGTACTTAAACCATGTTTCTTAAGAGTCCCTCTGAAGAGAGGTTGCCTTGAGAGGATGCTTAAGGTCCAGTGTGTGCTCAAGTACTTTGGTGAACCTCGGTATTTTAAAGAATTTAAAACATTTTGTCAGGAATCCGGAAATCAGAAGGACTTGGGCAAGTAATTAATTTTGTTCGAGAAAAGGCTCTCTCATGTAACCAGTACAGGTCAATAAAAAGTAAAAAACGAATGTTTTTTTTGAAACCAAGTAGTGCTAAGGATAGTAAAATTTAATGTGATGGAGAAAGAATAATCTTGAATCTAGACCACAAAACAAGTCTTTCAGATTCCTGTTACATGGAGGTATCTGGATAACGGATGGAGATAACTGTGGAGAGTGAATGAGACTCAAATGACAAAGTTAGAGTTCAAAACTCGAACTTTGTTTCAGAAAAATTCCTGTGCAGTCTGCATCCTAGTCTTTAAGGTACATGATATAGCGTGCTTTTCTGTGTTTGTGTTAGAGCTGGAAATAATGTGGAGTCCTGTATCTCTGCTCTGGAACATCCATGATCTGTGCCATGCATAGTGCAGCAGGCTCCAGGTCAGATGCTGCCTTAAGGTAGCTCTGGCAGGATGGGAGTCTCCCACAGAATGCAGAATCACTGATTCAGAAAGGAGGAAACTCCCCTGGATTCTTACCTGCAGCTTCATGTCTTTACCTCTCAGCCGGAGAGGAATGTGCTCCAGCCCCAGAGGAACCAAGTACCCCTTTGCACAGCACCCCACTTCCATCAGCAGTACAGGAGACACATAACCATCATAGCTGCACCCTGCAGGCTCTTTATCCTGGTCAGAATGTTTTCCTGAGTGGTGAGAGACAGAGGTCTGTCAGCTCTGACTGAGGAGGTGTTGAATCAAATGTGTCCATTTCCTAACAGTGAGTTATTTAAAAAACCCTAAGAGTAAGTGCTTCATCTGATGGATGTTTTGAGACTGTGAGTCCTGGTTAGATCCCGAACATTAGAGAGGTGAGTGTTTCAGATATTCAGGGGGGTTTGGTGTTTAAGTAATTCCGTGTTCAATATATGGCAGTACTTAATAACCATTTGGGGTGTATAATGATCCTGTAGGCCATAGGGAGTATGTGTGTACATTCTAGGTACATGTGTGTTATTTGCAGAGGCCTAAATAAAATTTTGTATCTATTTCTAAGTGCCCAAACAAACCCTAACATGCCAAGTCAGATTCAACTTCATATCACAAAAAATTGAAGAGAAAAAGATCAACAAAGCTAACTGTTAGGATAAATGAAAGAAAAAGTAGAAAACCACCTATTGGAGAGATGGGGAGTATAAAGAGATAATTCTTTGCTGAAGAAACTGAGGCCATTTTATAAAAGTGCTTTGATGTGTGTTTGAAACTCCATTTCACATAGAGAGAGCAATCTTGTTTCTCAGCTGGTATAAACTGTCAGAGATACATTGAAGCCAATTTCCTTCAGCTTCTGATCTGGTCCAGAGATATCATCTACTTCTATCTATACTGGTTTCATCTAGTATCATCCATACTGGCATCAGAATGAAATGTACATGTCTGCATATAGCTTTGTGTCTGGAAAAGACACAGGACTGTGCTAACATAGAAAGGAAAAACAACTAGTCCAGCATAAAATGGATACCGATGGCTGGAAAAATCTGTATACACAATAATGCACCGGTTACTCTTTAGTGTCTGTTTTCATTTATTTAATAATTGTTGTCTTCAAGCTGGATGTTAATTATATCAGCTTCATTCACAGACTTTTTCTATGCAATATAAGAGCATATTCCCTCTTACTGAAGGCAGATGTTGTTGTAATATACCTAATGTACTGCTGCTGTTTCATGGAGAGAGGATATAAAACACGATGCAGTCAGGGAAGTGGCAGTCAAGTGTGATCACTGCACTGGTCTTTGGCAACAAAAATTGCTATACTTCTCCTCCTTCAGCAATCCAAAAATTTGCAACCAGTCAGTAAGAATGCAAAGGCTAGAGTGACTGAGCCTTATTTTGAAACATTTTCCCGACATCTTTATAGAACCTCACATACCTCAAAGTAGTTTTGTATAGTTTTTTTCTCTTGTGGAAAGCATGCATGTGTTTGTGTGTGTGTGTGTGTGTGTGTGTGTGTGTGTGTGTGTGTGTGTGTGTGTGTGTGTGTGTGTATGTCTGATGTGTGCATGCATGCCTATTCTCCTAAGGCAGTTTTACAAGCCTCCCACCTGTGGATGTAAGCTCAGTGATGCCAGGATGCCAGCCTGAAGGAACACAGGCCTGGAGGTGTGGAGTCCAATGATACCAACCACATAACTACTGCCTCAGTTGAGAGCTTCCAGTAATTTTCTCTGCTGTTATGGGAAATGTCATATGTAATTCCAGTTTTGACAGGTTTTTCTGTAATCGGTATTTGGCTATTGGATGCACCTTTTGCTGGAACAAGACTCCGTCCCTCAGGCGGTGATTTGATGTCGGCAGCAGTGTTGCTGCCTCAGCTCCTGTGCCAACTCTCACGTCTGCACAGCTCTGCATGGGAACTGTATGGGGAACTGACCTGGATTAAAACGAATATCCCACCCCAGCATCAAAGGCCAATTTTTTCAGTAGGAATCTGTGCTGGATCTATGAATGGCTGAAGAAGTACATGTACCAGCAGTCAAGGGGTCAGGACCAAGCACCTGGAGAGGAAGAGGAGGCAGCTTCTTGAGGTGATTTAGCTGATGTAAACTCACCCACTGCCCAGCTCCAGGGTAACTGTGTGTACTTGCACAACTACTGCTCTGATTCATGTTTGCGCTCAATCCATCAGATTTAAACGACTCCATTACAGGCAAGAAAAGGAAGAATTTAACCTTTTCTTAAGATCGTAACCTGCAAAATATACCACTGCCACTGGAATGCTGGGGCTGCCCTCGCACTGCCTCCAAGCCCAGTCAGGGTGTGGATGTGCTAAATGCAAAGATGTCACTGGTACTGACTTGCCAATCAATTTGCCTACTGGGTACACAACACCACATTTTTAACACCTCTGCCACCGTTCAGTGTGTGTGGTGTGTTCTTGCACACATTTTAAAATAGCTGTGTCACCCCTGCATTAGTAGGTAGGCACTTTGATATAATATATGAGAGACTTGTAAGCAGATAAACTCTGGAATTTGAAAGTAATTCACCTTGAATTAGATTTGGCCTGAAGATGGATAGAAATCTGAGCTGTACTAATTGACCATAGTTCGGCTTTAGCTCCACAGGTACTTGCAGTCACACTCACTCTGGCACTAAGCAACCACTGTTCCTGCACCTGTGGTACAAGGGCAAGATGTGTATAGGTGCTTCTTCAGTGTAATCTGACTCTTTTACAGGAAGGTTATAACTGGGAAACAATTTTCACTAGGAAAGTGGTGTTGAAAGTTGAAAGTGGTGGTGAAAGTTGAAAGTAGGAAAGTTCTTAAACTCACCTCTTCTTCTGAAAAAGAAGTTAATCATATTCTGACATCAGAATATGATTAACTGTGCTATTCCTTCATATCTCATTTCAGGAAGTTCACAATAGTGCCACAATAGTGGAAGTGGAAGAGTATTATTTTACGTAGCATGCAGATTTAATTTCGAGGTGTATGCTGACAGCCTATCTTACTCCTGTCATCATAAAACATAGTAACTAAGTTTGAAAAATCTCAAATACTCTGTTAACTTGATCTTTAGAGCTGCTGAAAATACTTTTACAGTCAGAAATCCACCGTCTTTGCTTGTGCTGAGGTAGTAGAGAGGTACCTGCCTTACAGCTTTGTCCTAGTACTCCCAGTGACTCTGGAGTGGATATTTAATCTGTGCATTAACTCAGGCTTAAATGCTGAAGTCCATACACATTTTTTATTCCAGCACAGTTATTCCTACAGCTAATTTCTTTTTTCTGAATAGGACTGATTAAATATGTCAGGAATAAGATCTGTAGTTGTTTAGTGCCAAAAATGTTCTAGGTACTGTTAAGTGTGTTACTATCTCAGGCATTTAAAATGCTTTATATACTCTAGTGTCTACAGACTAACTCAAATTTGTGATACAAAACTCTTTCAGATTTTCAGTAGGGCCATAGCAATAACAATAATTTCAAGATAGGGTTTCAAAACCTTTGTGAACAAGTGACCTTTTCTTTCTATTTTCTTTTCTTTTCCTGGCCCTACAATGATGTGGAAATTCCTTTTTTGTAATTATAAAATTAAATTTTTCAAAGGCAAGGAAATACAAGTTGAAATGTACAACCTATTAAATCACCAAAAAGAAATCTCCTGTGGAAATGCAGCTCAGAAATTATAAACCTGTTGATTTATCTCCTGTGAAGTTCATTTATCAAAGGGTATCCAACACTGGGCTAATAATATGCTAGAAAAAAGATCCCTAGAACAGTGAAGTGACCTCATCACCACCTTTTAGGTTGTGGGGAGGTTGTCCCACACAGAGGCAGCTCTGGAGCAGGTATCCTTGGCTTCTGAGACAAAGGCTATGGTACTTAATACTGCAGAAGTATATGGGATCTGCCATCCTGTCTGATCCTTCTCCCTCCATTAATGAACCCCAGCTCAGCTCAGTGTTTCAATGCCCCAGACTGTGGCTTCAGGGGAATGAGCTGGGAGGCCGGAAGGGCAGATGAGTGAAGATCTGAGTACCTCAGCCTCAGGATGCAGGGAAGACAAATGCAGATCCCCTTCGGACCTGACTTCTGAGTTGTACCTGCTTTGAGCAGGAGACTAGACAAGATAAACCCCACATGCCCCTTCCAACCTAGGTTGTTTATGTCTCTGTCTTTTTATGAAAAAACTCCCCCCCCCAAAAAAAAACCCAATACCCATTCCTCCCCAGCCCCAAAAAACTCCCACCTACTTTTTAGTGTGATTAGTTTGAAAGCCATTTAGCATCTGTTTCTATTTATTGGGTATGCTCAGCATCAAAAAGTTTCAGAGCATTTGTACCATTCAGTACTTCAGCCTTGAATTGATGGCAAATATTTCTCTTTTGGCTTTTCCTCTGAAAATTTTCTTTTTGTATTGTATTGATAGATGGAAATCAGCTCCTGATGCCAGAATAAAGTGTTGTGAAACCACGACAAGTATGCATGTCCTTTAGCAAGTCCACAGTGTTCCTAAGTCACCTTTGTAATTTTAAAGCCTTTTTTTTTCTGTTATGCCATTAGCTGAATATATGTGATGAATAAAAACACATGAAAAGTTCTGCAATTCAAGAATTAATTGTTTCAAGGAGCTATTAACACTACCATTAGGGAGGTGATTCACCTGTAACAGAGATATAGCAAGTACCCAGTAGAACATGTACAGTGGCAACAAGTGTGTGACAAATAATCAAAGAAATGAAATTGTTTGTGAAGTAATAGTACATTTAATGAGACAAATCCAGCTCAGAAACAAAAGGAATTGTTTTAATTTGTCCATTGAATTATAGTTTAATAATAGAGACAAAAATGGCTCAGCAGGGGAATCAACCTATCAGTCAAATTGTGATACCTTTACTTTCAAAAAGAATTTTATTTCACAAATAGTTCTATTAATTTGATGTAATAGATAGGACAGTATCACAGTTCAGTCATGCAGCCTTGAGATTGTAAGAGAGGACCCGAGGCAAGGTTGGCTGTAGTATCACAATATTTTCAATTGGTAAGTCAGAAATAAACACTGCCTGCTCTCAACAGAAACACTGAGGAGAGCAGGATATTATGTTTTATTGTGTATCCTGCCTTTTAGTCAGCTCAGTATTACTTTTAAAAACTTGCAGCTTTTTCTGCAGGCTTTGTGTGAACAGAAATAGTCACAGACAGCTATTTGTTTGCTTGCTGAAAATTAGTATCAAGCACTTCTACAATGTAGTCTAGACAGGAAATTGCCTTGTCCTTCAACAGTAAATTGATTAGGTAATTCATTACATTAGTCATCTCAGACACTCCATCCTTTGAAAATTTGTTTTCTGTGTCTCTGATAAAGGCAAGATCTATAGGTCTTCTAAGTACGTGAGTCATCTTAGGCTGGGCGTTTCATACATGTTTTCTCAGGACAGCAATTCTTCTCTGTGGCTAAGCCAATTGAAGGACAACATTAAACTTGCCTGATGCTTATCTGTAGCGTGCTAAGGATACAGGACAGAATAAGCCTCCTAGAGGGAACTTTTGGAACTCTGTTTCTCTTCAGCTCCCAATCAATGGCTTTTGCTCGTGTCTGAAATGTTTGTAGCCCCCCACAAGAGAATTGTCTCAGTAGAACCTGAATCTCCCTGAGGTATTTTCATTTCATAGCTATCTATTGATTTTCATTTAAGCGTGCAGATCGCAGCATATACTTTAACTCTGTGCAGCAGCTCAGAAAAATTCTTGCTTACATGACACATTCTGTTTCTGGTGCATTAATGGTTGCATGTTAATCATAATTACCTGACTTTAAGCATTTGCAATCAGCAATTGCAAACATAGCTGAACCTAACAATGTTCTCTATAGGTTCCAGCCTACGGAAAATAAAAAAGTCAAATAGTAAAGAAATGCACCAATTTATACCAAATTATGAGCAGGAAATTTTCAGAGGGCAGGAAAGAATGAGCAGAAAAATAAACGAAATGACTGTGAGAACATGACATGGCAAAAAAGGAAAACAACTAATAGAAGAGTCTTTAAAAAGTAGTAAAGAAAATAAATACAATGAAAGAAACAATTGGGGGGGGTTAAAGATTTAAGATTTTTTTAAAAAGAATTATATACTAAAGGCACTTCTCTGTTTTTCCGCTTAAGTATGTAGTTTTACAGTCTTGGACAGAAAACGAGTAAAAGAAATGCTGAAAAAGGTAAGAAGATGTCCTTCAAAAAACCGAAGCATGTCCAAGCAAGCGAAAGGGAAGAAAACCTGAAAAGTGGCAAATTAAACATAATGACAGAAATCACAAGCCAACAATGAATGTTTTAGGGACTACTTGCCAAATACCTAAAACTAAAAACAAACTTTTCCTCAAAGCCCTGAGGCGTGGGGAGCCTCTATTGGAGTCATTAAGGTCAATTGACATATCAATGCGAGGAGGAATTACAGCAGAAAATCCAAACGGATTCTTGCGTGTTTCCTCAGCGAGGAAGTGCTAAGAAATTCACACTCCAGAAGTCACCTTTACTAGGACGAGTCTGAGAATCTCTTTTAAACTGGTCTGTGGAGGAGGCTGTAAAACAAATTGCCTTGGTTTAACCCCAGCTGGCAAGTCAGCACTACATTTTCCCCCGGGGAGCCAACTGCCAGGACCATATGGTATTTACCCAGGAGATCAAAAGGAAACTGAGGATGAAATACAGCTGAACCACTATATTCCTGAAAACTACCTCTATGCGAAAGATGTGGAAGATGGCGACTCTGACAATAACTTTTCCCAATCATTTCGGTTAGGGATTCTGAGATTGCCAACCAGTTATTATCAAAGGAATACTAAGTAACTTTGCTGAGGACACTAAACTGTGAGGAGCTGTCGACTCCCTCGAAGGCAGAAAGACCCTGCAGAGAAACTTTGACAAATTAGCGAGATGGGCAGTCATCAACCATTTGAAGTTTGGCAAGGGCAAGTGCTGAATTCTGCACCTGGGATGGGACAACCCTGCCTCTGTGTACACACTGGGGAATGAGAGGCTGGAGAGCAGCCTCATGGAAAGGGACCTGGGGGTCCTGTTCTATGGAAAATTGAACATGAGTCAGCAGTGCCTTGGCAGCCAGGAGGGCCACCCGTGCCCTGGTGGGCATCAGGCACAGCATGGCCAGCCGGGCAAGGGAGGGGATTGTCCCGCTCTGCTCTGCAGTGGGGCAGCCTCACCTCGAGTGCTGGCAGCAGTTTTGGGTGCCACAATAAAAAGACTTTAATAGAGAGAGAGTCCAAAGCAGGGCTACGAGGATGGTGAAAGGTCTGGAAGGATCCATACTGAGATCACTTGGTCTGTTCAGCCTGCAGGAGAGGAGACTGAGAGGAGACCTCATTGGGGTCTTCAGCATCCTTGTGAGGGGAAACGCAGGGACAGGCACACCTTCTCTCTGGTGCCCAGTGACAGGATGTAAGGAAACAGCACGAAGCTGAGTAGGGGGAGGTTTAGGTTGGATATCAGGGAAAGGTTTTCCATCCAGAGGGTGGCTGGACACTGGAACAAGCTCCCCAGGGCAGTGGTCACAGCACCAGCCAGACAGGGTTCAAGAAACATTTGGACAAAATTCTCAGGCACATAGTGTGACTCTTCGGGTGTCCTGTACAGGGCCAGGAGCTGGATTCAATGATCCTGATGTCCCTTTTTAACTCAGTATATCTTATGATTCTATCATTGTAAGTTGTTTTTTTTTTTCGGTGAAGTAACACAAGAAATGGACAAAACAATCCTAACTTATATGCAGGGTCATAAACTCTGTACTTCCTACTGCAGCTCAACAAAAAAAAAAAAAGGTTTTGGATATGTAACACATAATTCTGTGAAAATGGCAGTTTTATGTTCAGTACAAGTCAAAGAAGCAAGTACAAAATAAAACAATTTTTAGGTATTACACTTTTCTTCAACATATGATCCCTTTTGTGAAACACATGCCAAAACTATATTTTTTTTTCATTTGTTCTGATAAACATATTGCCTCCATTTCCAAGCTGCTTGCTTTGATATATCCTTGGGCCACCACAGCAGGAGCAATGCTACCAGTAAAAGAGCAGGAAATTATTACTACACAAATCGAGAACAAAACAGCATGTCAGGTTATGACCACTTTTAAAATACCATGTTAGGTTTCTGGTGTTCCCTCCTATCTCTCATGCCCAGAAGGGACAGGGCAGAGCTAGAAAAAAGGTTCAAGAAAGGACACTAGCAGTGATCATAGATTAAATAGCTTCCATAAGAGGAGCAACTGAATTGTTTAAGAATGTTCAGCCAGAGAGAGACACAATTTTTTACAGCCAGCATGGCCTGGACAAGAGAGTCAATAATATATTTTTTGCTACAAAAGCAAGTGAGAGTTCAAATTATATTTTTGAGACGTAGGCTGAAAATTAACAAAATTAGTTATACTGTGGAACTCTGTCCCCCAGGATGTTTTGATATTAAAATTGTACAGTTGTTCAGAAAGCTAATTAACAGAAGAAAAATTCACCAAATAATACACGAATACAGATAATATCTCTCCTTCAGGAATTTGCTGAACCCCTAACCACTGGAGATTGAAAACATATTGTGGAGAAGTATTGGCATATTCTGGCTTTGTTTGTGCACCATTATCCAGATACCTGTGTTTGGTCACTGACAGAGAGGTGTTACACTTCAGAATGGACTTTTGATCTTACACTGTGAGCTATAGTTGCAGTCCCTCATTTGCATGGGAATGTCTCATACAAGATTATAAGGGCTATCAAGGTTAATTTCTGAAGTCTCTTTGGCCCGGTTATGTGTGCAGACTCTCAGCAAGAATCTACCTTCTGTTTGTCTAAGGCATAAATGTGGCTAGGTTTTAGGTATGAAGGGAGCGGCAAGGCTACTGCTAATATTTGGTCTCCCAAGAACGCAAACTACTTCATCGGATCCTGAGGAAATTAAAAAAAAAAAAAAAAAAAAAAAAAAAAAAAAAAAAAAAAAAAAAAGCTGGTCTGAAGTAATAAATTACTGATTTTTAGTAATTTCACACAGCAATGTTCCTCCAAGGAAGTTGTGTGTGAAATTCTATATAATCTGGATAGTGCAAAAATAAAATACTCCAAAATGTCCTAAAGGAATCATTTGAGTGAGGATGAAAAATAAAAAGAAGTAAAAAATCTTAAAGCTTTCCTGTAGTTGCTTCGTTTTTCAACACACAACAAAATTAGGTATCGTTTAATAACTGGAATAGTAACTGTAAACATTTCACACTTGTGTATTACAATAGAAAATTGATTTATCAGTGCAACTTTGCTGCCAAATTAGAATTTTTAATTGGAGAGAGGGTCTCATGTCTTCAGTGTGGCCATTTTCCACAGTTTCTGATGAAGGTAGGAGGAATAAAGTACTCCTTTACAGTTTGCACTTTGCCGATGAGTGTTTGACTTTCATGAAAAACCGTGCTGTTTAGGGTCAGAAATGAATACAAGCTATTACCTTCTGCTGGTTGCTCAAGACCTTAGAGGAATCAACTAAATGCTTTCTTGGTTTCTAGGAAACATTCAAACAAACAAAAAAGCCTAACATGAATGAAAACTTTGCTAGCAACCCCAAATTGCTATGAATCAAATAGCTGAAGTCTGATCTCACTTTTTTCCTGTGGAGACAATCAGTTTTTTTTTTAAAAAAAAACCCGTTGCATAGACCAATAGGTAGGGACCTATACATGCAATTTAAAATCATGACATTTTAGGCAGAATGAATAGAATATCTGGGCAAGAAACAGGAAGACAAGCTTGCTTTCTCCAGTCTTGGGCCAATCACTTACGTCTCTTTATAGCTCATCTTTTTGCCAACTTCGTATTTATGCCAGCAGATGTATCTTGGCAGCAATGTAACTCCTTCTCCACACTTCAAAATTTCCTGATAACTATCAGAATGCAGTGGCTCTAAATTAATATAATAATCGATATCAGCTGGCTGGACCTCACTGGTTCAGAGAGATTTTACCTAGCTGTGAGACACTTGCCAGTTCTATGACTTTGTTAGCTATCGTAACATCAAAATTGGGAAGTTTTGAGTCTTTCATTGTAGTTTAGGCATAACTGGTGGCAGTAAACATCATTGTGCCAATGGGGAGAAAATTTTCCTTTCTACTTGTTCAATATCGTGTTTTCTGAGTCTCAAAGGTAATAAGCACGTAGCCCTCTGAGACTGATCTGGGTTCTTCCGGGGAGCTGGGAGATTTTCTGGATTCAATCAATTTTCTGAACAGTCTCCTCAGTTGACTTAATTTTTTTCTCTCTACCACAGCCCACATAGAACAGACTTAAGGAGGCCAGCAATAGTGACATCAGCTCCCTCTTGCTGGGAATAAAAAAAAAACACACACACACCTCTGTAAAGCAAGGGGTGAAGCTAGCAAAGAGAAATTGAGTTTACATTTTTGTTTCTGCCAGCTAATATCTGTGTAACCTAAGAAAGCTTAATTGCACAGTGATGGTAGTTTGCCTCATTTCAAATCAACTGGATTTTCAAGTTGCTTATAAAGATGAAGAATTCTATGGAATTCTATTAGCTCTGGCAACAGGATAATAGAGAACATCGTGCTACTGACCAAAGTGTATGAGCCCTCACTTGCCAATCTAACAGTCGTTCTCTGTTGGTATGATTGGATTATTTCATTGGATTATTTCCCAGATGGGCATTAATGTGTTTGTAGGGCACATTCAGTTAAAGGGTCAATGTTTATTAAAGCTGCAGATATTGCATTTGCTTCGAGGATGTAATTAAAACAGCAGATTGCTCTCTGTTTTGCCTTTCATGCAGTAGGCTGCATCATAAAATAGCTCTGGATGATTTTTTCAGCTGTTTTTGTCAAGACCTTTAAAGGAGAATATAATATAGGCTTCTTATATGAAATGAAATACAATAGTATTTTTTCACAAAGCTCAGGTTTTCAAAGATTATGATTTATACTGTAGTCAGGGAAACTCCATATTTTCTCAAAGACCTCTGTCTTGGTTTATAGATTTGTTGTACCTATCTCCCTCCAGAGCTCTCTGCTTCTGCTATTTAATTTGGGGGAGAAATCTTCAGTGAAATAAATGTAACATAAGTCTATCATTTCTAAATAGATGATGCTGTACATAGCCTTTCTTGCATAAAAGCAAGTTTCTGGCCATATTGTGATTCAATCATACCTTTAAATGTGATCAATATTAGTAATTCTCATTTACAACTGCCTCTCCCTGCAATATCAACGGTACCTGTTTTCAGGAAGATATAAAATTATTTTTTCTTAACCTATTTTTTCTTATCCAATTTTATTCTGTGCTCTATCTTATATATTCTAAGATTGTTTAAGTTTAATGGTAAATGAAATTGTGGTTCTTATATATAATATATTATGTGTTAGAAATTAACGATTGACGTAAAGCAATCTTTTACCAGTAGTTTTAATAACATTAGCAGTAAAATACAATGGTCCCAGGCATCAAGATGCTATTTTCAATGCTCCAATACACCTCTCTATCATACAAAGTAAGCATTCAAGAGCTTTGCGTCCTTTATTCTATATTTAGAAGAAGGTCTCAGAACTACATTCCCAGGTTCAGTCCAGAAGAAATTGCAGACCTGAAAAATGGAGTCAGAAAGACCTCTTGGTTTTCAAAGTAACCTTTTGACCATATGTCATTAAGAGGCTGGATCTCTTCTAAAACCTCTTCCAATTACACAGGCTTAGCGCTATTCCAGGAGCTTATCATGTCCAATCACCCTAAAAGAATCCTAATCAGGCCTTAGGCTAAAATGCTGCATTGACAGAAAAGCTGAACAGCAAGTAAGGTGTTGCATTTGCTTCAGCTGAGGGTCTTGCCAAATAAACACATTTCCAATTTCTGCAGTTAGAAGCGTCATTGAAAATCAAGGTCAGTCTTTTGTTCCCAGGAACATAAACAGGTTAGGCCTTCAAGTAAGTCTTGCAGAGGCTTAGACTGTAGCCTTGAGGCATAATTGAGGTGTTGGATCTTTAAGTTAAGCCTGGATGGAAAATAATCAGGGATAATGCTTTGCATTAGACGTTTATTTAAGAGGTGTCCTTCAGAGCTGCTCATATTGTCCATCCTGGACTTCTTTAAAGACTTCTTTAGGACTTCTGATCCAGCCCTTCACACTTTGAGATCTATGGGCTTAACGACTTTCAAAACTCCTTCAATTTGTGTCCTCTTCCTGTTTAGTGATGTTCCAGGGCTCTGAAAACAGCTGTGCTGTACTCCAGACCAAATTGATACACTACTCTCCGGCCTGGAACACTCTGTATGGCTGTATTATGGCAAGATTAATAATAAGACCTCCATGATGTTGATTTTTAAAATTTTTATTTGTTTGGGTAACAGACTTTGAGAGCACAATGCTTAACTGATTTGAATTGGTATTTTAGGGCCTGATGGTCTCACATGTTTCACACACAGAGTCACTGTGACATGTGAACTATCACGCTCAGATTGGATTTACCCACAGTAAGTAAAGCAGATATATTTTATTTGGCAGTATCTTGTTTTGCATGACTTCCATGCCTAGAGTATTATGGTTGGGCCCACAACAGCAAGGCGTGTAACTGATACAATTAGAAAGACTATGGGACAATTCTTTTTTCTTTTTTTTTGTAATTCGAACGACCACCTGTGTTAGCCAGACCATGAGTTTAGACATCTGTTTGTGGATTTTCATGTAAAACCAGTACATTGAACCAGCACCACTGATCTAGGAGAGAAGGCTGCCTGCTTATGTTTCCCTTGCCCTGGCTGCTACACCAGGCCAAGAGCAGCCTGTGAAGGTTTAGGGAAGTGGTTTGCTTCCTGAAGAGTGCTGAAAATGCACAGAAGTGAGTTGCTTGTGATGTGCAAGTGAGAGAGGCAGGGACAAAGAGCACATCCACAAAAAGTGGAGAATGAGGGTCTATTCAAGAAGAGCAGGGAACAGGCATCACACTGGGCCTTAACTGTGATGGGAAAGTCTGGGGAGCAAGGGGAAACAGTGGCACAGAAGTCTTTGACTGCAAGTCTTAAGCGACTGAGGGCGAGACCGAAGGAAGGGAAAACATGTTTATAAATCATCTGTTTCTGATCTATTTCACTATGTTCATTTGGAAGTCTTTTGGAAGTCAGTTGACCCGCTTTGATTTGGATTGTTTTACATTGACCAACATCTAAATTTGACCCATTTCAGATTCCTATCAGACCATTTATAATAAAACTTTCTCCTGAACTGTAATTAGCAAGCCTGTACCAATGAGATTAGTGTTGTCTAATAAAACTGATAACTTAATGCCTACCCTATGTTCCCATCTGATGTCTCAGCTGGCAAGACATTCCTCTCTCCAGCGACCACTCCTAGGATTAGTTAACAGCTGATTAAATCTCAGGAAAGCCCTTGTATCCTATGGATCAGTTGGCAGCCATGCTCTCTGCAAGAAGGTGTGGGAGCAGATATTTTCTCCTGGTAGAGGGTTAGGCCTTTGCAACTGTGCAAGTTGTCGGCAGCAGTAGCACCAGAGATGCAAGCCACAGATGGCAACAGGGGGATGCAGCTGTCTGCAGGAGGCTTAATATCCCTGAAGCAGCTGCACTGGGAATTTGGTAGATGTAACATGGCTTATGTATGCTGAGTGGTCTCTTTTAATCCTTCTGCCTTCACCCCATCTTTGCTCATTACATTATTATTGCAAATTATTATCATTGCTAAAGTGCTAATAATATGGCCACCTGTTGACTTAGCTCTACATCCCATGTTCTCTGGGCTCCTGGCCTAAGATAGGCTACACTCAGCATTCATTGCTAATTATTACTTTTCTTGTCTTTTTTGTTTTGCTTTTGCTTTGTTTTCCACCTTGAGTAGGGACAATTTTATGAGTGTCAAGAGCCCTGTGTAGGAAGAGTAAAATAGCATTGTAGATG
>VYZQ01044089.1:0-12827 GCA_013400655.1 Mystacornis crossleyi
AAAAAAAATTCTCTTCATATTTGAAATCCAGTCCTTTGATTTATGAGGATTTGAGGCAAATAACTTTGAAATTCCGTTTCCAAGGGGAGGAGAGTAAGGCCTGTAGCAAGTATGCAGAGAATAGTAGGGCTGCTTTTATCTGCAACAATTGGCCGTGGTGCTGCCTTTTGTCAGTGGAACAATAGCAAAAATGTATTGCCTGCTTGATGGCCCACTGAAATGTATTTTATGTATATACAGAGGTGTTTTTTTTAAAAGAAAACCTTTTTAATTGCTATTAGTTACACACTTAAGAGTATTCAGTATCACTGCGACATAATTATATGTAATGCAAGTCTCTGGCAGGGTAACAGCAGCCTACCTTCTGAAGAGCTAACATAAATATTTGCAGGAGGAGAAAACAAGCAGGAGCTCTGCAGTCAAACTTGGGCTCTCCTGAACAGTTTCTGGGGTTTTGGTACTTGCTGTTTTGTGAGTAGCAGAAACCACAGTTCTGGAGAGATTACTGCTTAAATCCTTTGATTACTTGAATTTGCATAGGGTGCAAAAAAAAGCCAGTTTGAAATAGTTCTACATGGTCGAAGTAATACCCCCTTTTTTTTTTTTTTTGGCTAGCTGCCCAAAGTCAGAATAACCAGTGTACTATGATGAGTAGAGACCACTTTCTTTCTTCAAGCCCTACATCCTGCAGCAAAAGGAGGGTCATATATCACTTTTCTGGAAGAGACTGTTGTGTTTTGAAGTTAAACTGCACTTCCCAAAAGCCTGTGTACAAAATCCACCCGCCTGGCCCTAGGCCAGCATGCAGAGAGAATAAAGATGTTTCCTTGTGTGTCTGTTGCCTTCAGCTGACCTGGGTTAAATACATATGCAAACGTTGTGAAGGGCCAGTTTATTAATGAATCTTGCTTTTCCATTTGCTTATGTAGGATTTTTTCTTTAAGTCATCCATGTTGAGGAGAGGTTTCAGGAAGGTTTGCCAGACAGTGTCAAGCAGAGGTCAGCAGAGCTGCCCGGAGCTGTCCCTGGCCAGGCTGAGCCCAGCCGCAGGAGGTGCTGGATAAATGCAGATCTATACTTGGTTCTGCTCACCCCAGCGAGTGAACCTTTTACCCTGCACATCCTGCATTTGCATTTTATACAAATTCTAAACCAGCATATTTGCTCGTCAGATTTTTTTCTGTTGTGCTGCTGTGTCTGCATGGACTCCTCCGGAGGAGTTGTGTGCATTTTAAGGACAGGATGCAGGATGACTTGGAAAAAGCAGAGCTGTCCTTGAATACTACCACTGGTGACTTTCATTCGCACCCTTCATTTATTAAAATATGTACCCGTTGATCTTCAGTGTTTCTCAGAGGTGCAAGAACCTTCCTCTTCCCAAGTATAGTCAGCAAAACTCTAAGGGAGGTGTTCATAACCTGGGTTATCTAATTTAGAATGTGATTTTTTTTTTCTATTGTAAAGAGGAGAATAATCAGCAATTTGACTGATACAGTAAACCTTCATTTTCATATTTCACGTTCCCATCTCGGTGAGTTCAACAGAGGATCATTTTCTTTATTCAGTTTTATTCACTGTCATGTGCAGTGTCAGCACTGGGGCCTGCTTCTGTAACTGAGCTGGTGTAAGAGTTTCAGAAGCCAAACAGCTCTTTCTTCTCTTAGGCAGAAGTGTGTGCAAGGATAGTCCTGCCGAGCTGGGTGGATCTTTGCTTCGTGTGCGTATCCCTTGACTTGCTTTCCAGGATAAAACCACACGGCTTCCACCTGCCCTATAATGATGTAGCCCTCAGGGAAGTTTTGAATTGCACTGGGAGTTTTGCCCTTGGAGATGAAATCCTACAAACCACAAGTTAGGAGACAGTGAAGAGCCTCTGTTTGTTTGCCCTCTTTCCCCGTCCTCCCAGCCTGTACTTAGGGAAGCTTGGAGTGTGGCTACGGAGTGACCACTGTCTTGGTCACCTTGTTGGGCTGTCTTGGCCACCCTCTTGCATCACCACTGGTGGCCACAGAACCTCTTTCTTATCTCACAGATAACCACAGACAGCTGCACTTGTGGAAGCTGAGGGGAGTGTTCAGGCTTCCCAGTCAGAGGTTTTCTCAAAGTTGCTGGGAAAGTGGATGTTGTTTTTATTTTCCTTCCCCTTCCTGCAGTGCCCAGGATTTTGGAGAGCACTCCGTCTGGGAGTCTGGCTACTTAGCACGAGGCATTTCTGCATCGGTCTTCTTAACCCTGGAGCCCAGAGTTCCCCTGCTGCTGGAATCCTGGGGGCTCTGCTGCTGGCCACACAGTTTGGAGGGAATTTCGAGGCTTTTTCTGCCTGTTTCCATGTCCATTCTGCCACACCCAGCTTCTGGATGGCTCTCCTCGGATCTGCCTGGCCTTTGTGTGCTGAGAAGGAACAAAGGGTGGTTAACCTTCAGCTGGAGCACTTGGTGTGCTGGAGTTGTATTTCTTTATTTTCTGTTAATATTTTGACAGAAGCGTTTGGGTTTGGGTTTTTTTTTTCATGCTGGCAGGTTTCTATAGTAACTACGAAACTAGGATAGAGAAATTAGCAAAGCATAGTTCAATCTGAAAATGTTCTTCAGGTTCTAGTTTGGAGGCAAGGAAATAGTTCTTGGTCTTTTATTAGCTAGAAAATGGAAAGCAACTTGGAGCTCACAGGCAAATTATCTTGAGATATTCAGAAACGCTTATGCATGAAGTAGGAGGAAAATTGTGTAACTATCAAGCTGCTTTAGAAATGAAAGAAAAAAAAGAGCTAATATTGCCAAGTAAAAATAGTGAACTGTGAGACCTCAGTGGAAAAGTAATGTTTTCGTGTAGGCTTTTAAAAATTTCTTTGTTTATGATCTAAAATAGAAATTGCTCCTGTGTATGCTTTGGAAACACTGTATATTATTATCTACTTATTCTGCAGTCTCAGTCTTTAGGGCAGCACAGGTCAGCCAGCACTGAGATCCTGCACTCCAGACACATGACACATGCTTGGTGGATGGCTTTTTTAATTGGTCTTTTCATCAATAAGAACTATTACAACAGCGATAAAATAATGGCCTTATTAATATTCACAAAGTCTGAGAAAATCAAATTATCTTGGTGGAATGTTTTTTATCTTTCAAATGGAAATAATCAATCTGCTGCCAACTGTAGCTGTCAAAATACGAAGATTTTAAGTTAGGTTAGATTTTATAGTTTTAAATTACTGCTTTTCCCCATAATTTTAATGGGTTTGTCTCAATTTGTTGCGTTCTGATGTATAAAGAAAAAATACTTTTATCTCCCCTCTCTATATAGAATTATTGGAAATGCCAGCGTGACCCTCCCTGGTTTTGCTGGGAGACTTGCTTTGTGTCTGAGAAAATACTCTCAGCTTCTACTGGCAGCTTTTTAATGAGCAGGGCAATCATGTCATCAACTTCAGCAGCTAGGGAGAATATGTTAGTTAAGATGTCTTCAAATAAGACACAAGACTGAGATAAATATAAACCTTCCTGTCGCCAGTTAAAAAGGTTCTCAGCCTGTCAAAATCCTCCTGCTTAGCCACTCAGCACTGGTTTGTGACAGTTTTCCTCGAACTCTGCCGTCCCCTCTTTATTGACAGGAGAGAAAATTTCATGCCTGTCGTTCTGTGTGCCCTGCGTGTGGCAAGGCACGCCGTGCCAAGGAAAACAGATGAAAGAGCATGTGTGAGGCCTTGCGAAGCAGGTTGTGGCTGCAGAATAGAAAGGAACAAGCAAGGAGAAAAATGGCACTGGTGGCAGAGAGGCTCCTTCTTTCATGGCCTTCAGCCTTCTCAGAGGGATGGATATAGAGTGCTTTAAACCCAAGTGTCCCTTAAAAGGTGTTAGACACTCTTAGACGGGAAAATTGAGTTTTGCCTGTCTGTGTATTGTGGCTTAAATGACAAAAAAACAAAACAAAAACAAAAACAAAAGAAAAAACCACCCCCCCCCAAAAAAAAAAANAAAAAAAAAAAAAAAAAAATCAAATGGTTGGGCAAAACCTGTATTGACCAAAATCTGTTGTAGAGCTGTTGATACCTGATCCCCTTGGTTGTCAGGAGGACATCCAGACTCTGAATCTTCACGCTGCTTTCCCCCTTTAATTAAAAGATATTCTGCAGATACTAATGGCTTCAACGAGTCCATGTTCTTGCTCCCTGTTTTTCATATCTTGTACGTCAGACATCTTATGCACCAATTTGTTTTTATTTTGCAGACTGTAAGCTCTTATGTCAGAAGCTTGTCACACAAGGTAATGTGCTGGGAAGAGATGCCAAAAGAAATCAGTAGCATCTCTTCTCCATTCTTTAAAGATTATTTTAGCTAATAAATACATTCTTCTGCAATGATAAGGTTGCTCATCTAAATACTGCTTAATTTGTTTAATTGTGGGGAAAGCAGGGAAAAAATCCATCTGTACAAATCAGTGAAAGGGAATCTTATGATTGGTATAATCTCGAAAATTAAATTGGATAATGTCTGCATAATGATAGGATTTGCATGGCTCTTTAGACCTCCTGCCTTTGAATAAGTTCTGATGTAATTACTGTATTTTTCTGCTTTGTGGCACTGCCAGAACTCCAATTTCTTTTTATTATTTCAACGTATGGTTAAAGAGTGTGGCTCTTAAGGAAGAGTTACTTAGTTTTCAGAGGAATTATCTTGTATTTTCTTGGTTACAAATGTTGCCAAAGACTGAGTACTTGGCTTTATAGCCGTGTCTGGCTGGACACGTGTGTTTGCAGTTGGCTAGAATGTTTCTTTCTGCTTCTTTTAAATCAAATACATTGAAACAGCATAAATTGGTGGCTGTAAATGCTGAATCTGGCAGTGTTGGTATCTTAGATTGTTCTAAGTTAATTTTTAGCTTCGCCATTAAATACATTTGATTTATATATTAAATATAGCTGTGATGGTGAAGTGGGTATTTCAGGCCATCAGCGATGGGCTGTGAACAGTTGGGATTAATTGTGGCCGCCTGACTTCAATAAAGGGCGGCGTTACCCAGCACCTGATGCTCATTTGGGTAATAAAGCAGAATTTCTGTGATTGGGCCGTTGGTAGCCTTGGGGGGAAGGTACGGCCAAGGTGTGTGGGGCTCGTGCTGTGCCATTTACTCCTCCCCGAGCTTCAGCTGTGCTCGGGAGCAGAACAGTTTTCTCTCTGTTCCTGAGAGGATTTCATTTTGTCCTGGTGAGCTCCTGCAGATTGCTGCCCTGGGAAAGGTACGTGCATCCTGTTTCTGGGAATTCTGTGTCTGCTCGGTGCGAGAATAGTGAAAAGTTTCTTTGGAGCTGAACTGTGAGACTTTTTCCTGTGTTTGTTTAGTTTTGCTAACAAAAGATGCCGGATAAAATCCTGTCCCTGCTCTGAGGGGATGGGGTGACACTCAGTGGATGAGGGACTTTTCGCAGAAGGGGGCATTACAGAACCGCTCTGTGAAAGGCTTTGGATCCTGTCCGTGGTGTTACTGATGGAAACGGTTGCAAGAGTGAGGTGAGAGTGGCAGAAACACCCTCGTGGTGGGTTCTTACTCCGGCGGCTTGGGAACTGTAACAGGCAGCGTTGCGCTGGAGCGGGATTAGCGTCTCTTCCTTGTGTCCCTCCGTTCGTGCTTAGGCTGGCACTTTGGTATTGCAGGGGAGTGGAAGTGCCTGCTTTCCACTCGAGAGCTGACCAAAAGAAGAAGAAATGGCACACAGCTCACCTCTGTCCCGCTGCTTTACCGCCCCTGGGTTGCTGGGCAGCTTGGCTCCAGTGGAGCTTTTTTAAAAGAGGAGACACTGCAAAATTGGACTATGTGACAACGATACTGAAAAAACTTGCCTAAACCAGTTTGGTTATAGATTTCTGCTTAGACAACAAGAAAATGTTACTTGCTGGAGAGGTGTTTGCAGAAGCTGACAATTTAAAATGCTTGTTTTGGACTTGATTTCTTTGTGCATTTCAAGTAGTGCAGTAGAACTCTCCCTGCAGGTGATGCATGATTCCACTTTGCAGTAATTGCCGTGAAGGCCTGAAATGACTTACAGCTGGGCTTGGTAATGATCAAAGGTCTTGGCTCCTTTTGTGATCCCAGCTGTGATGCCCTCAGGATATCCAAAATGGAGCTCCTTTTTCCCCTTAAATCTTCAACAATCCCCATCTTCTGTAGCAGCTTGCACGCTTTCCTCCCGAGATTTCCAAGTAGTTTCCTAAACTGGAAATTCCTCTTTAAAAACTTACACCTGTAACTAAAAAGAGCCAAATGAGATAAACTAATTATTTGCTGGGGCTCTGCAGCCTGAGCTAATGATGTGAAAAGGTGCTATTGGTAGTTAATGTTCTTAATCTCGAATGGTTTAAATATTTGGCAAAATCCCGTATTTAGAACAATTGCATCATAAGGGGAGATGATTTAAATGGAGTTTGTGTAGGCAGCTGCTTCTCTCAGGAAATTCTTGTGAAGTTGTGTGCCCTTGTTTTGTGCTGCAGTAGGAAATTAGGCATCCAAGAACTTGGAATAATTAACTTTTAAATGGCCACATGTGTTGCTAAACAGCTTGGGATAGAAATGCTGCTGGGGCAGCCTCCACTGTGGGCGCATGAACAACTCGGTGCATTGAAGGAACAATTTCTCTTTCATATCTGCCCTAGAGGGGTTGCTGCAAATGGAACTTTTACAGGACGTGTGAGTCATGTCACAGATGCCATTCCTTGGAGTATTAATTTTAGCCCGTTTTCCTTTATTGTTAAATATTTATGTTAACAGGAGAGGCCTTTCACAATGTCCCGCTGTGGGAGGTCTGTAAGGTAAAAGCAGTCCCATGCCTGTTAGTTTGGTATCTTGCTCATTTCCGAAGCTTGCAAAGGTGAAGTGGATTCTTAAGACTCCGTTTTTGCTAATTGTGTTTTAAGAATAGCACGCATTTTCCAGCAAACTAATCCAGGAAGTGGTTTTCGAGCTCTGAAGGCTGAAACTGCCATCTAGCAGCCTAATGCAGTCTCCTGCCAGAGCTAAACCGGGCATCAGGTGAGGTTTGCTCCCTATTTTTGTGGGTTTCGTCTGTTTTAAGGCTGAGCTCATGCACAAAAATAAGGTGAGCAGCAGAACGCTAAAGCCACTTTACCCCAGTCCTGCTGCTGCTGACTGGAAGGAGGCAACGGGAGCAGAGGGAAGGGTCCTTCACTTCCACAAATCCAGTGATGAGAAATAGGAATTGTTCTGGCTCCGTTCTTATTTTCTCTGGATAGCCTGAAGTCCTCTGCTTTCCTTTGGCAAGTATGTTTTGTGGGAAGAAAAAAGGCTCTTTTCTCATAAATTGCTTTTCTTGGAATTGTCAGTTTACTACTTTTTCATTTTAAATATTTTTTTCTTTTTCTCTGGCAATTTTGTAGATAACTTTCATTTCATTTTGTGTATGAGAAATCTCTCTCCGTTTATTTTCTCTACTTTTTATCTGAGATGTTGGTATTCAAATGTTAAGTCTTATGCTGGTAATGTCAGCATCTTGTGGCATCAGCAGTTAGTGGAAATCAGCAAAAATGAAAAGGAGGGTTTAAAATTACACGTCTTTGTCACGCTGGTGTCAGGGTTCTTTATTTTTAAACAAAACTGAAACCTGATTCTCGTTGGGGGACGTTATGTTTTAGCTGAAATCATAATGCAGTTTTAAAGTATGAGACTTCACGCTCACGAGAGAAGCTACGGGGCTATTTGTGGGTGATTTGTCTTTGGTTTTGGGTTTTTTTAAGAGACTATTTAATTTGCAAAATCCCAGGTAAAATTTACAGAATGTTTAAAAACAGGAATGCAGTCGGGCTGAGTCTGTAAAGTTCCCTTTAAAAGCCATCAGTTGGAGTGCTTCAGTAACTCACATAAAGTGGTGCCACTCATAAATAAGAGGTCAGCCTTTATGTGGACTGCAATGCTGAAAGTACTTTACGAACTTGCATCATTATGGATTTTGGCAGAAAAAATTTGGACTAAGAACTCTTTTCATGGAGATTGTGCTCATTTTGAGACTCGTTCTGTGTTTTGTGAAACAAAATCTGTCTTCTGATGGAAGAGTTAATTGAGCAGTTCTTACTGAAGGAGTTTTTAGTTATGATTTGTAAACAGTGAAGATCACTTAGGTTTTTTCTGTACATATTTGGGTGAAGCTTTGCAGTAGTGAAGCTCTCTTTGTAGGTCAGTTAAGGTGTTTTGAATATCTGCTTTTTGCTTGACAATAACCTTGCTCAGAGCTTGATGCATTCTGAAGTTATTTCACTTGGTTCTGTGGTAGTGCTTGTTGGTGTCTGTTTGTGTCACCTAATTTCTGCCACTGAGATGCAAATAGGAGAAGCCACCCCTGGTGATGGATCCTAGAAGTGTCCTACTTACCCACAGAGCTGTGTTTCTTGGAGGTTTCTGCCATTTCTACCACATGGGAGGTGGGGATTTTTCAGCAGTGTCACTGCTGGAAAAAATCCCTTTCACCATGTCACTTCAATTCCACTCTGCAGAGAGTGGTGGTTCAGTCAGCACCGATGGTGGAGTTGTCCTACTCCATTTTCCCTGCTTGCCTGGAGGTGTTACACAGGACCCACAAGGGCAGGCAAAAGCCCTTATATCTTTTTTTCTTTCAGCAGGAAAAATACCATTCTGGTGTGGGTGGAGGGAAAGTGGGTGGTTCTCCTTGGCTGGTTAGGAAACCTTGCTTTTATGTAATCTCTTTTCGCTCTCCAGCTATGTGTGGAAAATAAAGTTTGGGTGTGGACATAATATCCGTCCATTAAGAGAACCTGGGAATTCAATGGCTGGCATAGCTGTTCTATGGTTCTGCGTTGAGTAAATGGAAGCCAGACCTCAGAAGGTGTTTTTGTCTTGTGCTGTCTTAAGGAAACACTGAAAAATGAGAGCCCGTGCTCTTCAACCCAGCGCCCTTCCCAGAAACTGAGACCTCTCTCTCTGGGCTTGGAAAGTGTTCAAAAGATTTTCAATGTGGAATTTTTGGTAGAGGTTGCAGTTGGCCTTTGGACAGGAAGGGAGAGCTGCACCTTTCAGGGATGACCTGTGTGTTTTTCCTTTCAGCTCCTTACCCCCAGTGGACTCTGCTGTGCTTCTTTGCCCTTCCTCCTGCATTTCCAGCACCTCCTCTCCTGGTGTTGGTTTCCCTCGTAGGCCCTTTTTTGTTGGGCTGTCAGGGTCTCTGTTCACAATCTGGTCCCGTCAGGTCCATCCTGCTTTCTCTCCTGCCCCAAAGTGCAGACCCCTTCCAGGAAATCTGGGTTGTGCTGCTCTGGGATGATCTGGAGGAGGGCAAGTGTGTGGTTTCAGGAAAGGTGTGGGCTGAGGAGGAGTCTCTGCTTGTGGAAAGGATCCTGGTGAGGCAGGGGATGTGGAATCAAGCAGCTCCTGGAATAGAGGGCCTGTAGTGGTACGTGGTGTTGCAGTTCTGTGACTCTGTCACGTCCCCATCACTTGTCCTCCAGTGTGGTTTTTGTCCTTAAAAGCTTTGCCACCATTGCACTGTGACACTTCTTAAATGTGCTCTAAATTTGGAATTGAGGTTTCTCTCTATATGGTCCTTAATTGAAAAATGTAATTTTTAGAAAACTGAGCAGAAATCCCTTTGGCCCAACAGGAGTTGAGGAACCTTCTGAATACCAAGTCCTACACTCAGCTTTATTTCTTACTCGATTTTCTGTCATCTTCAGGAGTTACTTATAATCCACAAAATACAGCAAGAGAAAAATGTTCTGTGAAACAAACCCAACTGACTGTGTATTGTGCCAGGAAATGCAGGTTGTGAAGAGACTTGATTTTTGGAAAACTGCTGGTGGGATTAACTTGGGTTAGGCCACGAGTGTCTGCAAGTGGCACTGCTTCTGCACAAGTCTTGGTTTAGTGCCAAAACACAGCTTAGCTCAATGCCTTGCCTGACTGGGTTATTATGTGTGTGCTGCTGCAGCTACCATGTTTCTCACTTCATGCCTTTCATCTTTTCAGATCAATTGCTTCTATTATTTCTTGCTTTTAATAATAATAAAAAAAACCCAAGCCAAAAATACCCCCACCTCTTTCCCAGTGCTTGATTTTGTCCAGGCAAATAGCAAAATTAAAGATTGCTGGTGTCTGTACTGAGAATAAAAATCTGATTTAAGTGCTTTAATATAATTTAGTGTCTGCTAATACAATTGGTGTAAGTTGCAAATACCCTTTAACAGCCTCAATTTGAACACTTTAGGCACTCTCCAGAATAAAATAAATTTACCTAAATCTTAGTATTCTCATATCAATGTAAAGCAAACAGGCCATGATGGACCTGGGTAAAACACTGCTGCTGACACAGAAATCCAGACGAGGACTGCTTGCTTTGCCTGGTTCCTCGTGGTGGCTGCTACTGCTGCTTTGAGTGGAAATTGGAGAGCTGGGCTTGTCTTGGGAGATATTAGATTTGAAACAAACTCAGCAAAGTCAAATACACTCCTTGGATGATGCCAAAAAAGGCTTTAAAAATGACGCTTCCTCTGGGGGCTTGTCTATGTCACAGCAAGAGGCAGAGTTAAGACCTAAAGCAGATAGTATGGCCCAGCATGGCCGTGCCTGAGGAGTGCTGTGTTTGTGGGGTGTTCAGAGCTTGCTTTAGTCCTTTGAACTTTCACCGGTGTTTGCTTGAGTTTGTTGGGGCTGCTCTCACAGAGTGAGGGGGTGTGAGGAGACCTTGGGTGGGGAGAGCTGAGTAAGGCCCGTGTGCCGCTGGCAATGGCAGGTGTAGCTGCTCAGTGGCGTGCAAGGTCAGGGGATGACAATAAAGAGTAGCTGCCAAGGTGTGTCTCACCCTAAGGCTGGTCACTGGCTTGGAGGGTGGAGATCCCTCAGTAAAGAGTCCACTGTGAATGGGGAAACGTGGGTGTTGGCTCTCCCAAATCACCTGGCTCTGATGATGGTGTTCCCTGGTTCTCTTGGGTGTTGGCTGTGGATCTGTTGGGTTTATTGGGAACTGACTCCTTGTGTGCTTTCTCCCCTCTTCACCCTGGCCCTTCTTTCTGCTGAGGTTATTTGTTTGTTTTTCAGATGAGACCCTTTTTGCTCTTCCTGCTACATCTGCGCCTCTGATGCACTCCTCTGCAGGCAAGTTCTTTCTGCTCCCCTTTGTCTGAGTACCTCCTGCCTTTCTGATCTCCTTAACCCTTTCCCATTAGTCTGCCTCTACTAAAAGTCAGCATGGGTCCAAGAATAGCCTCGGTCACATTTTTCAGTTTTGACTTTTCAGTTGATCTATTCCAGATTTTAATACGCATTCATTTGTTTATGTGGTAAACTGTTTCATAAACAAGATACAGCCATCTGTGAATTCTTGGACCCTTGATGTAGGAGAGAAGTTGATACTGTTAACAGGTTAACACATCAGAGCATAGCTGCTTTACTGTTTTAGCAGAAAGATTTAATCTACGGTAACTTTCTGCAGTATTTTAGAGAAGTAAAATTTGTACCTGTAGTATTGATTTAGTGGTTTTTATTAGGTACACCATCCACAAATTTCCACTTTAAAAAAGGTGTCAAAAAAAGACTTTGCTGGCACACGTTTGTGCAATATGTTTATGCCCAAGCATCCACACATCCCCCCTCTCTCTGTCTCCCCTTGCCACCCTCCTGTTCTGGCTTTGTTAATATTGCCCCCTGTACTTGTCTGGCATCTTCAGCTTTACTGAGATCTTTGCACTGCATAAAGTTGCTGCTTCTTGAGCCTCTTGCTCACTTCTCTCCTAGCAGAGAAACAGAATAGCTTTAAGTGCTACTGTGTATTAATGGCTTGTAGTATCCATGCTGTACTTGGAAGAGCCTTTTAGTAGCTAAAATCGCTTGAACCTGTTGAAAGTTTGCATTGACTTTGAGAGCACTTGCATTCTCTAACTTTCCTTTCTGTCCACGGTCACAGAAAAAGTTATGGACTTGCAGGAGCAGCCAGGTAGCACTAAGTCGCTTGGTCAAGAGGATTTTACTGCAGTCCCGCTTGATCCTGCTCCTTCTCTTCCCTCCTTCTCTCCTCTCTCAGCCGATCCCTTTAAAGAGCACGCAGCCTTTGGTACCCTCTCAGATGGATTTTCTGCAAGAGGCACGTACAAAGAGAGCTCCGGTGAGGTTTATAAAGAACCCGTGAAAAATTCCAGAAACCCCTTTCTTGCAGAGGGAAATGACAAAGACATTTCAGAGATTAAATACTCGCAACCCCCATTTGCTAAAGAAGAAGCAGCCATTTTATCTCCAGCTAAAGAAAAAACACAGCTAGAGGGCCCTAAAGAATTACCTAACGTGGAGAAAATGCCTGCACAGCAGCTGAAAATGTCTCCAGAATCTCCCCAAGATTTGTTTGAGAGGAATGAGGAAGATCTCTTCTATAACAAAGACAAGTACAGAGGAGGTGGCGATCATGGTGAGAAAGGGGCTCTGAAAGAAGACCCTCTTAGGAGGGAAGAATATGCAGACTTCAAACCATTCGAGCCAATATGGGAAGTCCAAGGCGCTAGTCACGGACTGAGCAGCATGAGAGAGGATGGTGGAAGTAAGATAGATGCCAAGATGGAGAGCACTTTGGATGAGAAATACGGTGTGGGTAAGCTGAATGTGCAGAAGGATTACGAAAGAGAGAGTGAAGGCAGCGCTGAAGATCCCTCTTTCCCAAGCACCCCAGAAGCTGTAAAAGAACCTTCGCAGTCTTACATCGCTTGTACTAAATTTGACTCCTCTCCAAGTCCTGGTGGTAACAAAGGCAAATCTCTTTCTCCACTAGAGGAAGGCACTTCAGAAAATAGAACTGACGATGAGAAAAAAATTGCAGAACTGAAAGCTCA
>VYZQ01044137.1:0-39859 GCA_013400655.1 Mystacornis crossleyi
GAATTTTGGTTTTTTTTGGTCCCTTTCTTTCTCATCTCTTCCAGTCCTAGTCAGTCAATCTTCTCCCTCACCTACAAGAGTCGCTAACTGAAACCTGAAGCTGAGAAAAAAAAAACAAAAATAAATCAAAACTTGAAGGGAAATAAAATAGCCTGGAGCCAACTGTTTGGACTCTATAAAGCACCTGGAAATAACTCTTCCATTTTGTCCTTTCTTCCACACAGAGACCTTTTCTACCCAACATTCACACATCATTAAAGGTCTCTGGGCAATTCATACTGTGCCCTTTTTCCAGAGGCAGCTGATAGACTCCTAACCAGAGTTACACAGAATATTTGGTCTTGTCAGCACATTCACAGGTCAGAGCAGGGTTTATCCTGAAAGATTTGTGAAATCCACAGATGAAGGCTTGAATCCATGGAAAGCTGCATAAGGCACAAACTGCTACAATCTTAACTTTCCCCTCTTCAGTGGGGGATTCTTTCCATAATTCTTTCAAGATACACCATCCATATTCATCTCTACATACTGCTGACATCAAAGAAGAAATCGGTAGGAAATGCCTTTTAACAATGTAAGTGTCAAATCCTAAAAGGATTCTCCTCAGATTTGCTAGATAATGAAGAAGAATGGGGCAGGTTGCCTTGGCCTCATCATCTCTCTTCTCATATGCTTCAGGTTATGGCTGTTTAAAATGCACATGCACACACACAGAGGCACAGGGAAGATGTGAACTCCACCATAAGCTAAAGGACTAATTTATTTTCCTCTTAGATTCAAGTAAGCATTAACCCCCCTCACCATCAACCTTCTGTAGTAAAGACTGGAAGCAATTTTATGCAGAGGAGAGCACATGAAGACAAACAGCAGGATTTGAGGAAATCTTTTCTTGGGGAAAGCCGTTCCTTTTTTTAAGTACAAACTTAACTACTAAATGAGCAACATGGCAAGACAGGCTTGTATGGCTGAATAATTACTGAGTTACTACACAACGTTATGAGAAATTAAGCCAAAAGCCAAACAAGAAACCACTACAAAAATGCAATAACCCCATTTCCTTCAAAGTTAACTGCCCTAAATGCTTTATAGCCTCAGAATTAACCCTGAATTTTAAAACAATGTAACCTCTACCTTTATTCATTTAACCAAGCAAGCAATGCCACACATAGAATGAAACCAGATGATTTCCACTCAGGGACTCTAATCCTCGGTTGTTTTAATTTCCTAAAAGCAAATGAAATGTAATCTAGGAATATGTCTTGAGCACATAAAACTGCATCCTGAAGGGCTCGGTTCCATCAAGGCAACGTTATCAGCAGGGGGCAGCAGGAGCCTTCCTGGAGTTGTGCTTCATCCCAAACTCCCTCCAATTCCGTGCTCTCATCCTCTATATCCTCCTAAGTGGCTTTTTTTAATACATCCCGAAGGTTCTGTCATCCTCTTCATTATGGGCTATCAGAAGGGGCTTAAGCTGCTGGCTCCAATGCAGATGTGAGTGACAGGATGAAGGCAAACCATGCTTGGTGAGTCTCAGGAGAATCTGAAACATCCATACTGATGAAGCCCCAAAGCACCAGAATATATAAAATGAGATGATTTGATATTGTAATTGTACCTCACTGACCAGTCTTACAGACAATTCAGATTCATAGGTCTCCCTTAAGATTTTGTGATAGTTTATATAAACGGTTCCATTTTTATGTTTTTAAAACCAAACAGGGACTGCACTCTGACAGCTTGTTAAATTAATAACTAAGCAAGATGACACAAGGAAATTAATTCCTTATGGCACAGGGGCATATATAAACACCTTGCAAGATAATCCTATTTATTTTCACATGTAGAGCTTCCAGGGTTCACCTCTGGGTATTAATTTCCCTGTCTTAAAATTGCAAAAGAGAGAACATTAAAATAAAGATGGCTTTGCATGAAGAATAAAAATGGGAGCATCAAGCAGCACAAAGTCACAGATTAAAACTGGTATTTTGAGATTTATCCTCTGTAGTTTACCCTGCTGCATGTACTTCACAAAACAATAAATATAATGCAAATAAATAACTGTTTATGAACTAATGATAAAGCAACTGCAAAAATGATTAATGCTGTGCAGAACTTACATCCTGAGAAACCTCAATCGAGTTAACACAGAAGTAACCAAACACCTCTGAATTAATATGCAGAACAAGGCATATCTCCCTCCACAAAAGTTCAGCTGCTCTCATGACATCTTTTTAATGATGCCAGTGCTTACCTGCAGCGAAGAGCATGACTGCAACCGGTCTGTAGAACCGCCTCCGAGATCCCACGCAGATGGAGATCAGCCCCACCAGGAAAGCTATGAGAATAATGGCAGCACCACCCAGCAGCAGAGCCAGAGTAGCTATCTGCCAGTCTAGGGGGAAAAAAACAAACAGGGGAAAAAAATAATAATACCATTTCAGTAAAACAAGCCCACAGGCCTGACAGAAACAGAACAAAATGAGGAACACAGAGGCTGCAACAAGGCTCGAGTAAATAAAGAGCTGTGCCATGAGTTTCTTTTCCCCTAATTAGTGAATCACCTTTATAAAACAGATGTAACTCAGAAGCAAAGTGCCACAACCTCCCACACTTACTCAAGCCTTAGTTGGCCTCGTTGNAAAAAAAACAGGAAAAAAAAAAAAAAACAAACAGGGGAAAAAAATAATAATACCATTTCAGTAAAACAAGCCCACAGGCCTGACAGAAACAGAACAAAATGAGGAACACAGAGGCTGCAACAAGGCTCGAGTAAATAAAGAGCTGTGCCATGAGTTTCTTTTCCCCTAATTAGTGAATCACCTTTATAAAACAGATGTAACTCAGAAGCAAAGTGCCACAACCTCCCACACTTACTCAAGCCTTAGTTGGCCTCGTTGGGATTTTGTCTCAAATAAAACTGAGTAATTCGGTCCCCTGTTTTTTACCCAATTTAGAATGAGAAATTGAGGCTGGCTCGGGATTAGCTGGTGTTGTGTTAGCTGACCCTCAGTCTAACTTTCTCACAAAAGAGTGAAAGTCAAACCTCTGCTTGAGCTGATTAGGATGACACAGCAAGGGAAATGCACAGAGCCTCATCATGCACACCTGTCCCTTGGGAAGTACCAAGGCCACACAGTATGAGTAACAAAACTGAGGAGATGCTCAAAGGAATTAAATGGAAAAAAAATATATATATATTCAACACTAAAAGATAGCTGGAAGTCAAGACTTTCTAAAGGCAGTAACAATCATTAGCTGCAAACCCAGCCAAATCTCAAGCCCATTTTAAAATGTCAGTTATATTCAAGTGTCAGTTTTTCTTCCCCCAAAAGCAACCTCTGCACTTGGCCCAGTGTATTATCTAGTTATTCTCATATATAATGGATGCAGTTATAAACAACGTATTTGCAGTCTTAAATCAAATAAATCAAAATCCATTTGTAAGCTGATGGCCCTGATGCATATATACAACATCCAAGATCTAACTTAAGAGCTTATGTGGGATTTTAGAAATGCACAGGCTTTGGGCTATCTCTTTTCCCAAAAGAATATCTAAGACCTTTCCTCTCTCCAGTAGCAGGCATCAAGAAAAAGAATGGGATCACTATTTACTGCTTATCACTACTGCTTACTAGTTCTAGGAAGATGATACAAATTCAGCTCAGGAGAAAAGGACCTATGGATCCTTTGCATCTCACTACTTTGAAAATACTAGCAGTCGTGATACTCAGAATACAATGTCCAAATGCATTACACAGTTCAAAGAAAATAAGATTAATTATTTCCAAAATAAATTTCCAAAATAATTATCTTAAGGTTACCAAAATAACAACAACAACAAAAATGAACATCCTCTTTTGGAAATTAGTAAAAAGGACTGTTTTAAATAAACAATGGATCCAGTTTCAAGAGGAATCTAATCTGCTAAAGATACAGACAATACAGCTGTGGAGTTTGTGAATGGAATGCTGGCAGCTATCATCACCAAAAAGCCTTCACATATTATATGAAAAAGGAGATAGGTGATTAAAAGAAGAAAGGTAATAGAAGAGCTATAAAAGTATTGCTTGGAAAGAAAGTGATTTTAAAGGTGTGTTTGTGCAAGTGCACACACTTATTTTCATTCTTTTCAGAAATCCAGGCATGTTCTTTACTAATAATTTAATTACTAAGTACTCAGCCTTCCCAGCTATTTTACTCCTTGTTTTCTTACAAGGACTAAAACCCCAAGGCTGGGAACAATCTTCCATTCTATCATCAGCATGCAAGCGTGCAAATGTCAGTTTGCTGTGTGTCCCACTGCTATACTATCATTTTTGGGATGGAAATACGATTTTAGTACTGGACAGAGATGTTTTGGAGAGTGGCCTTCAATATTAACATGAGCCTTCAGAAACACCAAGTTGTTAGTGTACTGATGATTTAGAAAGGATTCTTCCAATATCAGAGTGCATTACAGATATAAAATACAGAAATAAATAAACAGAATGGACCACTTTGGAACAATATGAAAGGAATCCTTGCACTAGAAAATTACACAGATACAAAGACCAGCCACATAAATAAATATCACACCAAAGTTAAAAGCCATACAAAATTGATGACATAAATCAAACGGCCAGATGGGAAAACTCAGAAACTAAAATTTTTTGAAAGTCACTACAAATAATAAAATATTAAATGTTGTCTTTGCATTGATCAGATGCCAAAGTCTAATGCAAAGGGAAGGTATACAATACTGGAGTAGCAGCTAAAAGAAAAATAAATTGAGTATCCTAATGCTTTCCAAAACCACACTGGAAAAACAACAAAACAACTGATAATAAATTAGGCAAAGGTGATATTAGTGCGGGGTTAGAATACAGTTTAGCTTCCAGGACAAATATACATATACAGATTCTAGAAAGGTTAAAAAATAAACAAACTACCTTACTATAGTACTGATGTGGGAGGTAAAAGGACAAATGAGTGTTGGGAGACACCCACACTCCCAACTAAAAAAGAACTGACTTGGATAAACAAAATTAATTTGTTGAGTAAGACAGCCTACTCAGTGATGCTGACAGCAGGACAAAACCGAGGCTCTTACTGTTCCTCACTACCAGCTGGGGACCAGGTACTGAATGTTGTGCTCTGGGCCACAATGTCTGGAATTGCCTGTTTATTTCAGCCCCTTTCACAGGAGCGTACAACGCTACCAACCTTTGCCTTGAGCTGCAGCTGAGTGGGACTGGGGTTGGAGAACATCGTGAAGGTCAGACAGAACTGCACAAAGAATACAGGACTAAACTTTCCTATACCGGCTACCATAGTAACTACATGTTTAAATCTCCTTGTCATCTCAGAAAAATCTTAACTTTCAATTCCTAAAGCCATTTGATCTGGTGACAAAATAAAAGTTTATGTTGGATTAAGAAAGCAAAATCTTCAGCATGGGTCTTCTACTTAACAGAAATTAATTTTTTTTTTTAAATCCACACCACTGGACTTTACACAAAATAAATGAAAGATCCAAAGAAAATAGAACCACTACCTCTGAAGGCAGAACACCCTGTAAATCAGATAGCTACAACATAAACACATACAGCAACCACAGTTTTTCTGCAATAAAGATCTGTGGTGCTCCTCAGACTACCCAAGAGTGATTTACAACACACAGAATCAAAATGGGATCAGCAGATTGTTCCGTTCCATAGTGCTACCGGTACACAGAACATAAACATCATAAAGCTACTTTAGAGTATCCAAAATATACTTGTACCTCTTCTAGGCATGCGCCAATCTTGTAAATAAGTTACTAATAAGAACTGTAAGTTCAAGAGACTCAGCAGTTCAATGAGACTGCTCATTCTCACAGAGACAGAAATACACAAAAACACAAGTAAAATGGGACCTTATAGATGATAATTACTTTTCTGTATTCAAAACACAATTTGGTTACACTTTAAGAGTGCACATCAATCTTTTTCACTGTACACCACTACAGTTTTTTAAATTACACATCCATTACCTAAGAAAAGTATAAGGAACTAGTAAAAAAACTAGTTAAACTCACACAAATGTTAATAAAATTTTAGACTTTAAAAAGCACTGTGACCTCATGCCATGTCCAAATAAGATTGCTTTGTCGGTTTAGGTAACTTTAGATTTTTTCAGTGTTCCACCATTTTTGTAATACATTAAAAACTACACTAACAGTGCCTCCTATCCCATCCAAACTAGAATTAAGACATTTCTGACAATTGTTAAGTAACTCGAGAGATTTCTTAAGAAAAATCTCACTTAATGTATCCTATTTTAAGTCTGAAAATCCCAAAGAAGCATCTCAATATCTAAAACTGTGAAAAATATGTACTGCAGTTCTGACAGCGATTATAGTGTTTGCATATTTTTAACTATAACAATCTGCCCATTAGTTTGGGAATGTGGGTTTCGTATTTGGAAATATATATAAATATGAACCTAGGCACTTAACACATATTTCCAATACATATTTGGTGAAAAATTTATTAAAATTACCATCCTTAGGAAAAAAAAAAAAAAAGGCAGCCCCCAAACCATGATGATACTGTTTCTTTTTAGTTAGTTCCTCATAAAACAGACAGGGCCTTTCTGGAGGACAGCTTGGTCTCCTTGCTATTTGGAAATTCTTCCTGTTTCTTAGTGATCCAGAGGCACAGTGTCACCCGTACATTGAAATTTCTAACTCTACTCCCTTCTTTCCCCAAAAGAAATGACTCAAAGCTTTAAGCTGTATAGTAATTTTTAATTAAGAGCAGCTCTATTTGCTCAATTTCGTGGATGAAATAGTACTTCACCACTAGGGTAAAATCAGGCAAAGCCATAAAAAAAAGAATAAAACACATCAAAGTTCTGAAATGTGTATTTTAATAACTAGGTTCTTTTTTTAACACAAGAAAGATCAATGCAAAAGGCTGGTGTAGATGTCGTGTTTTCAGCCAGGTATCCCAAAATTAATTTTGACAAGGTATTCTACCATGTAAAAGAAGAAGTGGTGGGCATAGAAACATACTGTGGAATACACGAAGCATTTGTGTTTAGGGCTCTTTCACACAGTGCATGTGAACTGAATTAATTACTTAAGAAACAATCAAATTTTCTTTTCTTCCATACAATGGCTCTCCACCAAGTCTTCTCCTCATAAAGGCTGAAGTACCAAAATGCATGCAGCTGTTACATGAGGAAGGCAATGTAACAGTGACCTTCTAGCAGTAAACAAAATCTTGGTAAGAAACAAAAGCACAACACTTGGGTAAGTTTTTCTGATTCATCGCAAAGCTTCCACTTATCAAGTACCTGCCCTTAGACAATAAATACTCTAAGAAATTGCAATATAGCATTTAAAATCAAGAATAATGATTTTGAAAGAATGTGTCAAGCAGAAAAACTTGAGGCACCCACACATAAGAAATTAAATATAACCCACTGAGTATCATAACAATCATCTAGAATAAATAGGATAGCTAGAGATATTCCTAATTGCTTCATATTCAAACTTAGATATCAAACAGCCAACAAAAGCTTAAGTGTAGTGTATATATAAAAACATAAAGGCAAACTCTAGTTCCTGAAAGTGCTTTGCTTGCATGATCAGTACGATTTCTTTTTTCTTCAGAGAGATCATGAGCAGAGGTATCTGTGGAAGGGGAAGGTCCACTGAATTCTGTGGAAACACTGAGGTACAGCAGGAGCCATTAAATTCTCACATCAAATCACTCCACAGAGGTCACCTTTGGAGCCTCAACCTGAGCCAAAATGATGGTCCTCAAGGAGCTGCTCAGAAGAATTCTGCTCTGGGTGAAGGGGATATTGGCTAACGCTGGGAAGCCCAGTTCCTGAAAGTTACTGGGTCCACACTGTGCTCCCGTACAGGCAGCCTGCAGGTGCAGTCCTTGGGATCCCGCAGCGGACACCTCTGCGCACTGCAGACAGAAGTGCGGTCTAGCAAGATCCACAACAAACCTCCATAAACTGCTCTAGCCACAGCTTTTCACAGTGGAGCCCTGTACAACGATGGCAACGACTAAGTATTTTCTGCTTGTTGATTAGTACAGTATGTTTGTTAGTGCTGGCTGCTGCACAGACATACTCTGGCTTTTGTATTTCCTTTCTATTTTGGATTGAGAATAAGATTTTTCTGAAGTACAAAAATTACTTGTGCATGTGGCTACTCAAGTCACTCAGACACTTAAAAAGCATTACCAGAGCTACAAGAACCAGCCACCTCTGGCTGAAAGCATCATTTCCAAAAGAGAGAACTCACTTTACACCAAGGCTTCCTTCTAAAAGCCGTAACTTTAAACACATGAAATAGCTACCTGAAGTCACAGGTATGTTAAAAAGAGGCTATTTGTGGACATGACATTTTCCCTAAGAAATCTGTCTTCATCCACACACAGCAGCACAAATGTCCACGTGGGACAAAGCCCTCGATAACCCAAGTGCTGCACAACACCCATGGGATTAACAGGTAGACGTTCCCATAGCTCTAATTCACCAGGACACTAACAACACCCAAAGAGAAATGTAAGCATTTTATGCTGGGTGTCAAAATCCCTAAGTGTCTCGTAAGGATAATTCAGAGGCTCCACATAAGGCATCAGTCATTTTGCATTTACTGTACAAGAGGCTTGTAGGATGATTTAGTGTTCCTGATGCTGAGTGGAGAGTCACTTAGAATCAGCCAAAGAAGAAGAGAACAAGCGGAGAGACATCCACAAAACAGCTTTCTGGTGCAGACTGTGTGTCTTACAGAGGTGCAGAATGCTAATGGATAACGATGGCAGCCACCCAGTGAAGGAGGAGAGGCAGATGCCTCCTTGGCTGCCATACACCAGGGGCTAGAGAGCTTCTCAGGAGCTGCAAGGTCTGTGCTTCCCAGCTCTGGCTCCAGACTCTAACCTCAAACCTTCTGCTCCCTTTTCCCAGTAGGACTTCTTGACTGCTAGGGTAGGTTGCAACTGCTCTCCTCTTCTGTCTGCTTAGACCCAAGCTGCAAAAAGATTTATGAGGTCTGTGAACAAATTCGTATGAGGGAATCCAAACACGAGTTTTGCTTCAGAGAGCCTCTTACCTAACTTCCCTCCCAACACTCTGTTGCTGTTTATGCACCTTTCCTTGATGCACAAGAATGCTGATCATTAGTGCACGGCAGCCCAGACTCAGGGCTCTCTCACCTTTGAAGAAAAAATGCCTTAGCAGCCACCTACAGAGCTGCAACTCTCTCACTTGAGCTTCTCCTATGGCTTTCCTCTTCTCCAAGAGCAAGATAACTGAGACGAGAGACAAAGAAGATGACTCTATTCCAGGCAAGATAACAGCCCACTGGCAGCACGCTCCAGGCAGTAGGTGCTCCTCAGCCTGGGAAGGACGTGCTTGATAGCCTGGGGGGATAACTAGGCAGCCACTATGCAGGCTGCTCACCTCTCCATGCAAAGCAGTGCCCCTCACCTTCCACCCAAAGATGCCACTGGGCGTGCAGGGGGCACTTTGGTTGTATATATAAGAATATGGTAAGCAACTCGACTGATGTGTAAAAGAGACAGCAAGATAACAAAATAGTCCAAATGCCTGGGGGGTTGCAGATGCATGAGCAACTTGAAATGTAGCAGGTGCTTGCTCATCTGGCCACGAACACACATCTCTCCTGAAGAATAAAGCTTGCATTCCTTATTTATATGAAATATATATACTTTGTAGAGATGTGGGTTGGGGTGGGGTATGTTGTGTGTCTGCTCTGTGGCCCGCCTTTATTTCTAAAATCACAAAGTCCTTTAAACACAGCTTCAAATAAAGACAACAAACAACAACTTCAAATAAAGAATTAAGTGGTGCCATTATATAGATCTTTATTTAAAAGCAACATGCATTGCACATCACTTTTGCCAACAGAGGACTTCAAGACAAGCACAGCATTACAGAAAATCATGTAATCTATAATTTATTCACAGAATAGTACAGCATGTACTCAGGCATTTCCTCTATTGGATACACAGCATTCTTCTGAGATTAACTTGCTACTATGTCATTTTAATTACTGGATATTCATTCATTCAATAAAAATAATAAAAACCCCTCAAACAACTGCACACACCCACAACTTCGAGAACTTCACAAAAACCTGGAACTCTAGAACTCTGCCATTAGGAAAGAAGCGTGGGAGATGTGTTATACAAGCTTTTCACAAAAAGTTCACTATTTCTGACCTCTTCTTCTATATACGCTACTACCTTTTAGCAATCTAAAGTACTATGATTTGCGTTGGAACCAGAATGTAACTATTTTCCCACAGTTATCAATGTTCTTCCAGCAAACTGGCAATCTTCTGCAATTTTCAAAACTCATTCCATTGTTCCTTGAAAAAACAATTAGCATTTAAAAGAGTTTGAGGAGTACGTCCCATAAGAACGATGGCTTTAAGTGGAACAAGTAAAACACACAGAGCAGTACAGCTGGATCCTCCTGTTACCCTCTATCTTATGTGGTCATCTTGGGCCACAAATCAGTAGCAGAGGTAAGGCCACTCTCTGTGCAATTCTAAATATAAAAATCTCATCAAATATTAAAACTATTTGTATTATCCCTAGCTCCAGGAACATTGTATTTAATAAACAAAATGTAAAGCAATGGGATACATTAATGATTTTAAAATTGCAGTGAACAACAGCAGTAGCAATAACACACTATAGCTACAAGTCTCTTCTTTTTAAGAGAATTATCACTGATAAGGTGTACGGTGCTGCTGATCTGATCAGATGAACTCACAAATGTGCTCTGACCATGTCTCTTACTGGCTGGAGAAGGGTGGCTGCAATGGCAGCCTCCACCATACCCAAAGGTCCAGACTACTGAACACGATCTGCTGCTCCCATGGCCTTGGGAAGTCTGAGGCTAAAATAACTGGTCCATTTGTAAGAGAAGGAGCATACCTTAAAATATTCTATCAGGGGCTGCTGTGAAGGGTAGTTAAGCCCCTCTAAGTTAAGGAATTCTGCACAGTTAAAGACGACAGATAGACATCAGGCACAGACAAGAGTATAGAATCATAGAATCACAGAATAATTTAGGTTGGAAAGGACCTCTAGTTCAGCTCCCCATGGAAAGTAGGGCCAACCTTCAAGTCAGACTCAACTTCAAAGTCAGATCAGCCTGCTCAGAGTCTTAGACGCTGAGTTTGAAGTAGTACGGCTTTTGATTTTATATCCACCTTCAGATAAAGTGCTGGGAATGATTATTAGAGTTAATACACAAAATGACAAACTACAGTTTTCAAAACCAGAAGGAATGATTTATTAATTCCTCCTTAGATTGTATGAGCCACTTTTTTCGGGTTAGTAAAATTACATTAGTTCTTCTTCTGTTATTTTATAGCAAACTACCAGCCTTGCTCAGCTTTTTACAAATACATGTCAACATCAAATCTGAGCAATGATCCAGATCTTCTAATGAGGAAGCTGCTTTTCAGCTAGCAATTTCCCCTTGGAACAGCTCCTTAGATTCTGAACAAGGAGATACCATCCAAGACTATTCTGGCATGCCAACTCAGATATCTGCATGTAATATGTAATTAAGGTTAAGCCCCTTGAAGTGCTACTGAATGAACAGCCTCTGCTGCTGTTTTTATTTTAAGAACAAATTAGAACAAAATTACAAGCATAAAACTAGATTCAAGTTGTTTACTGCACCATGCTATAAGCTAAGCTTACCTTCACTGTTCGCTCATCACAAAGTTGATTAGACATTCAGAGACCCTGTTGCATGTATTTCCTTGAGAATGTTTTGTCTTTCAAACATTCATGAACAGTTCTAAAAGAGCATAATATTCTTGCAGAAAACTGAATGTTGTGGATTTCTTTACAGCAATCCACAGGTTGTAAAGTAACAAAGCCATATACTCCCACATTCACCAGAATGAACACAGTTCATCAAAACCATTCAAATGCATTTTTATATATGCTGTTTTCACAATAAACTGAAAGGCTGCAAAGAAGCCATTGTTTTCTAAGAATAGCTTATACATGTATTTAAGTCAAAATAGACAAGGTTTACCTGCAGGTTAGAATCTACAGAGCCCTTTATTTCTTCCACATCATATTTGTGTATCTTTTATTTAAAGAGCTATAACAGCTGCAGTTTATTGCACAATTTCAAATTTACTGTTAATAATCTGCAGGATGAAGACAATTACCTGTGCAGGTATAGATAGACCAGGCAGTTTTACACAGTATGCATTTAATTTTAATGCTGTGACAGGAATAAATACTCATATATAACTCCTGATAAATCTGTACATGAACCATCACAAACTAGATATAATCCCTTTCAAATAAGGTCTAAAAAAAAAAAAATTCTAGACACACAACTGTAAAATACAGTAGGTCTAAAGACAACTTGTGCGTTAGCCAAGGTAAGCTTTGATCACAGAAAATAGTTATATGCCCAGACAGTTGGTGAAACTTCAGAGATTTACAACTGCATTTCTGAATGTCAAGATTTTATAACGAAGCTTTCCACACTGGCAAATTTGTCAGTTTTTCATCTCCTGAAGTTGCTGCTAATGGGTGATTTACATAGACCCTAAAGACTGAAAAAAAAAAAAGGCAGCAAATTAAGACGAGATATTTTATAATTTTCAGATGTCAAAAAATTATTTTGACTCACTATTTTACATACTTGAACCATCAATATCGTGAAGTACTTACACAGGTTTAAAAGTAGTATGGGAACAAACAATAGCTTGCAAGTTCCAAAAAAGCCATTGGAACAGTGAAAGAATGAATGTGAACTCATGCTCCAAGCACTAGCACTGCTCAAGGAAAAACGAGATTATCCCCTGCTACAACAGCCAATACAATCATGCTCTGAGCATTTCCTTCTGCTCTCCACTACCAAGTTGCCTTTCTGACAGCAGTCAGGGGTCCTACATCTAATTACATGAAAAGTTTTTAATTAAACCTCGAATATGTTTTAACAGCTTCTAGCATGAGCTTGCCCTTCATGGTGCCACTTGAGGTGCTCTCCTTCAAGGGATGACGAAGTGAATCTCTTAAAACCATGGGTGAAGATGCCTTTTTCTTGTGTGAAAGGAAAAGCTTTTCACAGCTAGCTGCAAAGCTGCCTGCGCTGGTATCAAGCTAAAAGAGCTTTCCCTGTGGGAGCTCTCCGCTATCTCCAAAATACTGCTTGCTGGATTCACAATGTAGGAGGAAAGTGCACTTAAAATATTAACGCCAGCACACAAAATGGTCTCAAATATGAGCCCAATCCAACTTGGTGAACTTAGTGGGAGCCCTCCTATTGGCTTTAACGGCATTGTAACACACTAGCAGAAGGCAAGAGGAAAACAGTGCAGTTTCTCATATTTCAGGGCTGGTCAGAATGCAGTACGCTGTGCTGAACACGAGGAAAGTGAAGGGTTTATTCCAGTCACCTAAAGTAAAACAATCATGCACTTCTTCCACAGTAGCTTGTGAAACCCGCCTCAACTAGACTGGAAAGTATTTGAGGAAAAGGGGTAAAGCTCATTCAAGGAACTTGAATAAAACTGGATAGGCAGGAATTTGCGCACATGATAGTAGAAGGCACCAGCAGAGCACAGATCAGATTTTCAACACACAGCATCCAACAAAAAACTACATCTCATTCCTATCCATCTTCACCCATTCATCTTCCACCTTCCCACAGACAGGTGACCAAGAGAGGAACAAGAGAGATTAGTGTCCTTTCATGCTGCTCCGTAAGCCGTCCTGCTTCTCTTCCCGTCCCACTTTTGTGTGTATGTGTGCACACACGCATGCGTGACGGGAGATGGATCGAGGGGGGCGCCCGGTAAAGTGTGTGGAGGTGGGGGGGATTTGAAGCAGGTCCTCATTCAAGCCATCTGAAAAGTCTTTCTGTAATCAAGGGGATACTATTTCAGGAGACAGGGAGAAGGGGCAAAGGATTCACGTTGCTAAGGAGACACGAAGAAGCTGACATTCCTACATAAATTTCCATTTATACCAGGGAAGGAAAAGAAAGCACTCCAAACTTTGTGCAGATACCCTGGTAACTGACTGAAACCGAGATTTCTTTACAATTCATTTTATGTTATTTAAAACAAAAGGCCAAACAACATTCAAACCCTCAAATATTACTGCACACAACAGAAAAAAAATAAGCATAGCACCAAAGGAACCTGTGTAATTCCAGCTCAAAAAGAGATCAGTTAATTCCCAGAACCTCTACAAGGACTTCAGAGAACAGAGGAAAACAAAACACACCGAGAATATAGTCAGTCCTTTGCTTTGCCTCCCAAAATACACATCTTGTCCCTGCATGTTTTACCCAGTCAAAGAGCACAGCAATCCAAACAGATGATTTATCAATGCAAGTGTGTGTGTGTGGACAGGGATGGGGATGAAAACGATGTGGGGGGGAGGCTGACTGCATTTGTCAGTGTTTCTGTTGGGGCTCCAGAAGTTGCTATCAGGCATAAAGTAAATAAAACCACCCATGAAAACCAAAACAATTACCGTACTGCAAAAGAATTGACTGAAAAATATTCAACAGGCAGCTTGTTTTTATCATTCACAACCCGTTTTTGAAGTACTCCAAGCAATAGTGAAATGACGTTAAAAAAACCAACAATCTGTGATCAAAGACCTAAAAACATGAAGAACGAATGAGCATCAAGAAATCACAACGGGGAGTGTGGCATGAAGGCAAAGGAGCGTGAAAGACGATGGGAAGATGAGTACGTGTTAGAGAAGGACACACGCAAGCACACCCGGCGAGAAGGAGAGAGTCCGAGCCCGGGCGTCCCCACGCTGGACAAAGTAGCAACCGGTTTTGGTTTAGGAAGCCCCAACTTTGCACGACTAGAGACTTCTCAGATGGGGGCGGAGGGGAATTATAAGATACTCGATCCCAAACAGTTTCTCACTGTATAAGGAAGCCACCACAAGGTAAAAATAATCAAAACTAGTTCAAACTCAGGATCTTTTGTGACAATACCACGGCAGATACGGAGCCAGTCACCCCTTTCGCTGCCTGAAGCCTCACATCTCCCGCACCTCGGGCACGATCCGAGCACGGGCGCTCGGCGCTGCCCCTCCCGCACACGCCGCTCGCTGGGAGCGCCGCGCCTCCGCCCCAGCCCGACCGCCGGCGAGATGCGGGGTCGGGGCTAGGGAGGCTGGCGGGAGGACGGGGGAGAAGGAGGTGGATGGGGACGGATGAAGAGGATCCAGAAGGGAAGGGGCGCGGACGGCGGGCGGACAAAGGTGCCGGGGACTCCTCCCGGCGGCAGCGGCAGCCGGCGCGGGGAGCCGGGCGGGGACCAGGGGCGGCAGCGAGCGAGGCGGGGACCCAGCGGCCACAGCGGGGCACGGCCCCGGGCACTGCTCCAGTCCGGGGTGGGGGGGCTGGCCCCGGGAAAGGGCTGGGCTACAGTCCTGAAGGAGACCAGGGTGAAGGAGAGGCGGTTCGGGGGATGCTGGTGGGTCAGCCAGGGCACGGCGAAGAAAGGGAATTCTCAGTGCCCGGGGTGCGGCCAAGGGAGCGGGAGGCGGACGAGGAGGCGGGGAGGGAAAGGCAGCAAGGGCCGGCGGCGGAGGGGAGCGGAGCGGGGTCGGGGGCAGCCGAATCTCACCGCTGTGCAGCGTCGACTCGCAGAGCCAGCTGTCCAAGTTGCCGGGCTTGCGGCAGGACTCCCAGAGGGACAGGTAGTACTGGTGGTCCGCCGTCACCCAGGCGGGGCTCAGCACGGCTCCCAGGTCCAGGCACAGCGCCAGAAAGATGCACACCAGCCCCACCAGCTTCAGCGGGGTCAGCACCGAGACGCGCACCTCCTCCATGCCGCTGCCGGCCGAAGCCATGGGGCCCAGGGGAAACGAGGAGGAGGACGCGCTGCCGCCGGCCCCGAGGGGAACAGGAGCGAGAGCCCAGCTCCGCGCACAAGGGGCGGGCGGAGGAAGAAGCGGCGAGACCAGCGCTGTCTAACGGCGGCGAGAGGCGTTCGCAGGCGGCGGCAGCGCCGCTCCCTCCCGCCCTCCTCCGCCGCGCTCCCGCCCCGGTGTATCAGGTGCAGCAGCTCCCCCGGCCCTCCGGCGCCGCCCGGTCCGGCCCGGCGCGCTCCTCCCCGTGCCCGCCCCTGCCAGGGGAGGCCGGGCCCGCGCTCCGCGGGGAAGGGGCGGGGGCGCGGCCCCTCTCGGCCCCGCTCCGCCCCGCCGGGGCCGACTTCGGGGAACTTTCCGCGGCCGCAGGCGGCGCCCGGATCCGCTCCCATCGGCTCACACCGATTCCCGCTGTCCCCGAGCGGCCTCCCCGGCCTCTGGGGGCCTCGGCGGTGCCGGGAGCGGCAGAGGCACTGGCTGTGCCCCGGCGGACCCGCGGTGGTGCCGCAGCCCCGCAGGTGTGGCCGGGCAGTGAGGGGAGTCCCGGGCCGGCACCCCCGGCCCCGCCGCGGCATCAGTACGGCGAGGAACCGGGCGAGAGGAAAGGCCGCCTCGGGTGCAGGATTAGCAGGGGCTGACCTTAATTCTTCTTCTGGAGTGACCTTTACATCACAAGTTATTAGTGGAGGGTTTAAAAAAATAATTCAACGTTTCACTATTCGTGTGTGGACTTACCTGCGATTCCCTCTTCCTTCTCCCGTCAGCGGCCTTGCTGATCCCAAATTAAATCTTTGAGGAAGGATAAGTACTTTGCCCGGTTTCCATTTAGTCTCTGTTTATTTTGCTTAATTAGCAACTGAGGTGCTGAGAATGTCAAGGGCAAATGTTTAGGTTAGTTATTAAGCAGGGTACTAGTATAATTCACTGTCTGAAGCAGCTCTTCCTCAAGATACAAACACACACAGGCACAAAGGTGAAGTGTAATGTCCATAAAGGATTATTAAAAAAAGAAGAGCAGGAAGATTCAACCTGCAGATTTTAAAGCAAATGCTGCTACTTACATTTGAGGGAGAACTATAAAGTGGGAAGAGAAAAAGTAAGCCAGGGAAGCAATCATCTAGTGAAGAAACAGGGAAAATCTTGTCCATAAGTGCTAATTATTATATCCCTATTAATAGTATTTAGGGTTTTTATTAACCTAACTATAGAAAGGTTCACATTAATTTCAAAAGGTGCAGGATTAAACCCTAGTGATTTGCACAACTGCCTTCCAAGTTTCATTTCATCCTGTTCTCAGTTTAAAGCTGAAACAGCAAGAAAAAATATTGTTTACATGACAAACTTCTCGGAGCACAAACAGCTTTACTCTTACAGCTGCTTGTACGAGTTAGCATATGAGGTCTAGTCCTGGTTTCCTAGTGGTGTTATGTTAGAGAACACTTAGAGCATATTGCAGCAATTTCTCCTTTTCTTTTTAGATATCTCCTCTGCTAGAAGCACAGCCACCAAAGCTCAGTAGCCTGATATCATAGTAGGTGTATCACAGTGCATATAAAGACTGTTAGCAGGAGTTGGGTGTATTTCTAAAGGAATCTTGGCCATAGGTATCTGTGAATTCCACTACCACCGGTCTGTCACTAATCCTGAGTAAGAAATGCATTTCCTTGACCTGTTACTGCTAGAACTTGGAAAGAAATTAAAAATTTGGGGTTGGAGTTTAGTTTGTTGTTTTGGGGATTTTTTAAAATGTCTGGTATCACTTCGGTAGGTATGCACCAGACACTAATATGTTAACCAATTTGTTTGAGTCATGTTTCTATTGCCTCCCAAGCATAAAGTGTTAAGCATTGGAAGAAGGTAGTAAAAATAATTTTAAAAAATGAGAAAGGATTTAAACAGTAATTGATAAAGAACATAGATGTGCCAAGATAAAGACTTCAAACTACATGAAGTGCAGAATCGTGGTTCTGATGTAGTATTTCATGTAAAAGGGAGAGAAAAAGTAAACAATTTGCTAGAATATGTGAAAACTTCTGATATTTTGTACACAGATAACACTGTCACCGATAGTTAATGTTGCCAGTACTTTCTGACAGCAAAAACTCAGTTTTTACTTTATTAAACCTTTACTGTTTGCGCTGGAGTTGCCTCTACAAGATACCTGCCTCAGGTTGATTTTTTGTTTAAAAGTTACTCTAGAGTTCAGCCATATGTAGTCTGAAAAATAGGCATTTTCACCATCTACAAAAAAAGATATCCCAAAGATTTCAGCATTTTTCTCACTGAGAAGCAAAAGATTGACATACAGCCCCAGCAAAAAATAAACCCAAGCATGACCTGCACACCTCAGTACAGTGGGGTGTGCATGAGAGATGCTTTTGTATCTTACAGTCTCCAAAGAATTCATCTGTGGTGAGTGTGCTGCATCCATTTACAGCTCCTCTGTCTGAATGAACCTTGTATCAGCAAGTGGATGCTAGGGCATGCTCCAGCCTCCACCTTCTGGTCACCCACTGCTCCCAATGTACCTCGGAGAGCTTGCGAGAGCCCACTCTGGGAGTGAAAAGGAACAGGGACGTGTCAGCCCACCTCAAAGATATTCTGCTCACAGAGCTTATTGAAAACAGCCCACATGGTGGGACCACTTGTCCTAAGGCACCATCCGACATTGGGGGTTCAAGGGTTAGGAAAGCCTGGACTTCCCAAAGGGCAGGGAGGGCTGGAAAGAAGGCAGAGAAAATATAAATGGACGGGCAAGATTAAGTGAATAGACACAAAATGGGAAAAGACAGAGAGAAAGCAGAAGTAGAAGAGTTCATAACAAAGTAACAAGCACCATTGCCTCAGAAATTTGTCTTTGACCTAAGTATTGTGACTGTCTCTTTTCCTCTGGTGAATGGATGTGAAATCAAGGCTGAAAGTCTGCCCTGCCTCCCTGGGTGGTCAGTCCAGAGAAGAAACAGCTACTGAAACTATTAGTTCAAGTGATAAGATCTCCTCTGTGTCCCCAGGAAGACCTGACCTTTGCTGATTACGTAAGTGGTGATTCAGTGCAATTTTACACTTTCCAAAGCGCTTTTCATCTGTACGAACAAGTAATTTTTTGAAATGTCTGAATGACTTACCTGGTTTCATGTTTGGAGCTCAAGCTGGAAAATGAAATCAATTACAATGATGATTCTAACATGTAAGGTACTAAAAGCTTGTTGAATATTTCCAAATACCAGGTGCAAAGCGCTGCCCACTCTTACCATCAGTGGGCAGTTCCAACAAATCTTGGTAAGTCTGTACATGAAATCTCTCTTAGGAAACAGGAAAAGATACACCATCTCTAAAGCTAACAGAGATGTTCATTACTGTTTATGAGAAGCCATATGCTAAAGTCACAAAGACCATAAACGTATTTCAAGAGAATTAATACCATTGTATTCAGTAAGAAGTCAGTATAGAAATAAAATGCAGTGAATAAATAGTAAAGATTCTAAGACCTACTGTCTGCCTGCTTCATTTCCTTGGAGAGGCAGGGATCCTCGGGAAACATAGCTCATGCTCATGTATTAATTAGTATGCCACCATCTACGTTAGTCAGAGCACATGTAGAAACAGCTGAATTAAATCTGTCTAAATCTTGTCATTTCCACACATCTAAGTGCAACACTTTGGAACAATATCTTTTGAAGTACAATGTATTATTCTGCATATAATTTGAAATAGAGCAACTCTAGTTTAAAGTATTTCCAATGAGTACTATTTTTCCAAGATACATAAAGGTGTTATAAAAGTGAGCTACTGCGACTGCTATTATACTAGCTCATGTGTCTGGCACCATCATTTTTGTGTCTTCAGGTCAGGAAATTGTAAGATCTTCTTGAGCCTTTACTTCTCTATGCTCAGCAATCCCACCTCTCTCAGCTTCTGTCATATAGAGTGCTCTGGCTATCCTCATTGCTGTCTGCAGGCCTCACTCAGCATGTCTGGACCTTTCCTGCACTGGGGAGCCAAAATTCTGGACAGAGCACTCTAGAAACTGTCTTCCAAATCCTGAATAGAAGTGGTGGATCACTCTCCTGGACCTGCTGGTTGCATTTCTGCCAAGGCAACCCAGGATGCTGTTGCCCTTCTTTGCTGCAAGGGCACATTGCTGGTGCTCGTCCACCTCGCTGCCCAGCTTCATGACCAGGTCATTTTTGTTCAGAGCTGCTTCCCAGCTGTTCATACCCCAGCCTGTACTGGTGTGTGGGATAATCCTCTCTAAGGTGCAAGGTTTGCATTTGCACCCTTGACCTTTGTGAGGTTCCTACCAGACCATTACAGCAGCCTGAGCAGCTCCTTCAGAATCCCAGTCCTGCCCTCCAGTGCACTGGCACCTGTGTTTCAGTGTCCCCTGCAAATTTGTGAAGAGTTGCTCTTCATGCTGTCCTAAGTCACAGCTGCAACAACCATATTCCTTGTCAAGGGTCCTTCCAAGTCCAAGAGCTGAAGGAATTGGCCTGAATATGACGGACACTGCATAAGGAAAAGTGAGGGAGACAAGCCTTTCCCCCCTTCAGTCACAAGCAGGACTCTTACAGGAAAGCAGTAGCAAGCAGTCAAAACCCAGTCCCATAGCTGCTGCCTCTATTATCAATTTTTTGCAGACTCAGTAGGAAAAGCTGTGTGACAGAGGTCCCCTGAGAAGGTTCCAGCCTTGCAACCTTTAAACAAGTATCCAAGCAAGCAAGATGTTGGTTTCTGTGGGACTTCTTTTCCGCATACTATCTTAGCATCAGCCCCTGTGATAGTATCAGGAGTACTGAGGCAGCAGTTCAGTTATTTTTCTCTGAAGTGGGGTAGGGTCTGAATTATGCATGGGCTGAGGTTACTGCTCTAGCATGCTTGGTTTTAAATTAGACTTTAAAGCCAAATAGCACCCAAACAGGGAAGTACAGCACCATCTAGGAGCTGCTGCATTTCCCTTATTCATGGTGGACCTGTCACTACGTGGCAGAAGAAAACCTTGGGTGGTTTAGTACTGGCTGTGACTCAAACTGCACAGTCACTATGAAAAAAATGAGGCAGATACTGAAAAAGGATGTGAAAAGTTTATCTTAGCAGGAATGGAAAATAGTGATGTCCATACAAGAAAACAAAATGTATTTTGAAAACTGTGATGAAACTGAATATGACATATCAAAGAAAATAAAAAAGGTGAGTAGAAACTACTCTTTGCACCAGGTGGTAAACTCATACCAAGGGGAAATATATGATTAAGCTAGTGACAAAATTCAATGTGACTGATTCATCCAAAACTAAGAAGAGGAGCATCATTGCTACAAATTTTAATATCCTTTTCATTTCTTTTCTTTATTTTTTTTTTCTGCAGACGCTGGGATTGTAGAAACATTATCTCCTGATATATCATCACCTCATATGGCCAAATGAGCTCCTGTGCAAACTCCCAGATATCATATCTGAGAAAGTATATTTGTTCTGCTTGTTGATGCCTGTTGGAATTTCTTTCACAATGTTTTGAATCTTTCCCCAAATCGTAGTCATTTGTACATCTGACTGAGTGCATTTCTTCACTCATATATTTTAACACTTTTCATATGCCCTCGAGCATCAACAGAAATGTATTTTTCATTGGCTGAATTGATGTTGCTGTTTTTTCATTGCATTTGTAATGTGACATTCGTTTTTGTTTTCTTTTGTGTTTTGTTTTTTTTCTCCTAGTACTCCACTTTAAATGACAAAGTATTTAAAGAGAGCAAGCTGGTTCATTTTATTCTCCTATATTAAGAGAATGCTTCTAACTTCAATGTTAGAGCTAATCTAATTAAAATTAATGAAAAACTCAGCATTTGGAAAAAAGGATATATGGGAATTCATGAAAGAAGTCAGGATTTGCGCCGTTGCTGTGCTCTTTGATTACTTCGGTTAACATGAAGGTCGCTGGAAAACCATTCCCTCCCAGCATCCCTCCTGTGGTTCCAGCTCTCCTGCTAGTGGGAAGGACAGCCAAGCCTGCAAGTTTTGCTGCCATTCCAGATGTGACCCATCCCAGGTCTGTGCTCCCTCAGGCTTTTACCTTCCTGTGGTCCATTTGGCATTTGACAGAGGCACCAGGCCTGTCCTCCAGCAGCAGTCCTGCAGTTCCCTCTCCCTAAACCCCAGCCCTTTTGTCCCCTTGCATTTCCTCTCTTCTGTATTGCCCTTAGTAGAAATGCAGATGAGGAAGGGGAGGGCTGATTGTTGAGGACAAACCTATTACTAGTCTAGCAAGGCTATTGTATTATTATAAAATGTCAGAATTTCAGTCATAGTCTTTGTGCTGCCTTTCAAGCAAATTGTTCAGATCTTTCTCCTAAATGAGGGACAGGACAGTCATCTGTCTGGGGTTTTTTAAACCCTGTCTGGCATTTTTTTTCATACCCTGAGAAACTATAACAAGTGTTTTACCCATTTCTTGTAATTTCCTCTTCTGTCAGACTAACTTCATGCATGTTTAATATTTAAGAAAAATTGAGACCTAGCAGTTCCCTTTCTGCTCCCTCCTCCGCACTGTACACTCACCACTTGTTTTTAGCCAAGAAGTGGTGCTTCACAGCTCCAGTTGCTTTGTTGTTCATAAGACTGCCAGTAAAAGTTTCATTTGGCTTCTGTCAGTCATACAACTAGTGAAAATAAAAGTGAAGGGAAACTTGCAATCAGAAACACAGCCAAGAAAGGTTTGCACTGAGAGGTCTCAAAAACTTCATTTCTTAACAGAATCAAATGTGAAGCAAATAAGGTGATTATTTTTAGATGATTGAGAAAATAATGGATATTTATTAGAACTTTTCTCTAGGATCTATTTTTAAATGATTTTTTTTCACCAAAATGCTTTGTTGTCATAAGGAAAAAAATACACATAGAAACAAGATTCAGAATGAAACCAGAAAAATTATTTTGACTCAAAAAATCAGTTTTAGACAAAGAAAATAAATTAAAACTCTCTTGTGAAAGGTGACTTACATTTTCCTTTAATATGTGCTTCTCTCCACTAGCTGGCCAGGTAAATAGCTCAATCCCCTAGTCCACTTAATCTGGGCACTGAAATTCCACTCTTAAAATCACTGAAAAAACAGTGACTCACTTTTCCTAAGTCTGTTTACCACAGTCCTGTGTTTCTTCCTTCACTGGATGTCTCCACATTAAGAAATATGGAGAATGAAAGAGGCTGTCATGATCTATTGAGAGATGGCAAGGCACCTTTGATGTTTTCAGGATCCTTGTTCACTTGAAGTAAAACATTAGTTATGAAATGATGGACTGAAGAGCTGGTGAAGAATATGAGATTAGTAGAAACAATGGTACAATACATCTTACAAAAATTAAATTTGTCATTCAAAAGACAAAAATAGCTCATTCTGATGTCCAGTGTATTAAATCTACCTTCACTGGAACACAAAGCATGTACCAGTCAATTACTGATCAAGGGAAAAGCCATATGTCAAATACCGTATATGATAGATTGAAGAAAAATCACTTTGACTAGCATGAAAATAAACCCAGTCCCAGATTCTTTGCATACCCCAATCTCTTACTGAGTTGAGTAGATGAATGCATTAGGAACGCAGACTAGTTTAGAACAAGCACTGGTAATAAATAACCCAAGCCCTCTGCAGTATCATTTCATTGCCCTTTCTCCCCTTTCAGCCCTTCACAGGGGGAAATATTTGTGTTTTGGTGTTGCTTTTTATAAATCAATAAATTTAAAAAGTCAACTTCCTTTTCAGTTTCAGGAGTGCAGGGTTGCACTGAGGTTTCCCCTCTTCATTTATCACTTACAGGAACATTATATAATCCCCACAGCTCTGAGTCCGTACGGAACCACAGTGGGATGGCAGCCAGCTGCTGGCAGCGGCGTGGCTGCTGTTGCCCTGCTGCCGGAGCCTTGGCTGTAAGCAGTGCCTGCACAGGCACACACAGAACAGATGTCTGCGGCGCGCTGCTCCTTTGGAGATGAACCATTACAGACCTTTCACACTGTTCATCCCCGTGTCTCCAAAATGTGGGTTGGAAATTGCCTCTCTGTTTTGAGTGGGATTCATCTGTCTGAAGAGCCCCATTGGTGCGAAGGATGAAGGGACTGATTCACGAACGGATGCAGCCTGAATGTACAAGGAGCGTTAGGAAGCCAGGGAGCCAAGTGCTGAGGGCTTGCCTCTGCTCGATGGCAGCTGCAGGTTGGCAGTGCAGGTCTGGGGGATGGGAAGAAAACATTCCATGGCCCTGTTACATAGCGTGTCTGGCTCTCTAAAAATGGCATTCGGGATTTAAAAACCAACTAGAAACACTGACACCATACTGAAAGCAAAGTGATTCCCACCACTGTGAAATAAGGGTGTGAGATGGGAGTTGGTTGGAAGAGTTGGATCTTCTTTTCAGCCTACATCACACCTATCCCACTACCCTGCCTCCCCACTGAAATAGCGTGCCTGACAGGGAATTCTCTGTGGGAATGCCAATGATTTTACATCAGTGTTGGGTCACCCTCTCATCTATAGCAATTCGCTTTGTTTTGATAGAGAAGAAAATACTGTCTAGCCTCTTTCTGTGCTTTATAGCACCAATTCCCACTCTGTAAGGAGTATTCACATACTTTAGGTTAGACATGTCTTCAGTGCCCCGGCAGACGGAGGCAGATGTTTCCCTCCTTGTGCTCCATCTGCCAGAGAACAGGGCTGGAACCAGTCTCACAGGCTGCCAGAAGAAAGCTAGCAGAGAGCAGAAACTTTTAAATGCTGCAGATTTTGGCCTGACTATTACCAAAGAAAACAGACATTAATTTCAAAGTATTTTCCCGTAAATCTCCATTCCTCGCTATTTTAAGTGAACTACACTGTTTTGTTGTGTATGACCACACAAGGTTTTAAATTTATGGGGTTGTTTTCTTTTTGTTGTTTTTTTAATAAATTCCAGCTTTATGGAAATTGTGTGACATCCTTGAAGGCTGGGATCAGATCCAAACTGTCTGTGCCATAATTATTTTCAAAACTTGCTGAATTTTGTGTCAACTTTAACTCAATGCCAATATTTCTGTTTCGCACAAAAGCATCAGATGGTGCTGTGTATGAACAAGTACACGTAGACATGATAAACTAGCACCTCCATAATGACTTGGAGTGACTCCATGTCCCTGGCTTCAAAACTATGCAAATTTGGATTTGTCATAGTGAATTTTTCTCTTCTTCCCACTCCAAGAAAGAAGCAAGAAGAATGTGAATTTCAAAATGTAGTAGCAAAATGTGTTGATTTTTACAAATAGACTGCTTAATTAAAATGGATGAATTCTATGGCAAGAAAAATACTTCCCAGTGCAGGGAGGACACAAAAGACTGTTGTGAGAATTAGAAACAACCATGCAGTTTGGAGACAATAATTTCTGTCCAATATTCAAGAGTCTTCCTATCTCACATCCCTTTGAAATGATGACTCTTAATTTATGCATTGGTTTATTTTTTGTACTAATGAGCCATATGGATTTGTTCTTGCTTTTGGTAGCTGTTATATTTGCATTTGGGAACTTAAAAAAACAATGTAATGTGTAGCAGGAGTTTGATAAGGTTTTATGAAAGCTCCTGGATCAGGCTGACCTTTCCTACTCAGGTGTCTGGGAACTCTGCCTTTTTTCCATGCTTCAGAACTATGTGTTTTTTCTTTGGAAAGAGACTACAGAGAAATTAAAAGAAAATACAACAACCTTCCAAATCCCTTTGCACTGCTAGCTATGAGGAGATTGATGAAATGTTGGGGAGGTAATAGGGAGAAATGCAATGAAAAGTTAAGAAGGCTGGCGTGGAAGCTGAAGATGGTGGGGACTAAATGTCAAGGATACTGGGCAGAAATTAAAAAAAAAAAAAAGAGCACTAGAAATTCCTTCAAAATGATGAAAAAATTATTATGTTCAAGGAAGTATTCAGACTGTGCAAGAGGTGGCAGCAAGGTTGGAGTGCTAACATGAAACTGCAGAATGTCACTGCAATACAATGAGGTTTGTAATCCCTATCACAATGGTAAGAGTAGTCAGTTGTGGAAACTCAAATACACACAGGTATTACTGAATTCAAACATTTGGACACCTGATAGTCTGTATGCTCTCAATCACTGACATGGAAAATATGGATTACTCATAAAGATGCAAAAATTAGTGTTCATTTAATAGACATCATATTAAAAATGTAATGTTCAAAGGACAATGGAATGAGCAAAAAAACCCCCATGGAGTTTTTTTTTTAATGTGGTTCACAGTGAGATCAAACTGTGAGTATAGGGCTTTAAGAAGAATATGGGCTAGAAAAGATAATAAATGAAAGGCATCCTAAATTGTCAACGTCTAATACTAGTGAAAGCTATAATTCAACTGAAAGTATAAAATAAACCAAAACAACATAAACGTGGAGCACTGGATTGTATATGTGAGCATCAGAGGAGATACCACATCTGATAACACCGAGGCTGTAAATATGAGGATGACAAAACTGAGAGAAGCCATGGGACTAAGCTCATATCATGGCAATGAAAAACCATAAAGTGGGAGGACAAAGAATATTTATGGGAGGAAAGACATTCAAAACTGCAAAAGATATGGGAAGACACCAGCCTACATTTTAAATAATAGATATGTCGTGCAAAAGAGGCAGAATGAAGGAGATGAAATATCCTGCAATAATGCATCCCCGGGTCACCTCGAAACCCACTGAACAGTCGTGAATTAATACTGTTACCAGGGCATTATTGCATATTTCTTGATGTGGTATCAGAAATAAAGAAGAATGACAAAATTGAGCCTGCATTTAGGTAAAGGTGATTAAATTTGATTTAAAATATAAAATTGCAATCTGAACAGCTGTTAACAACTATCAAAAATACCAGCACACAACGAAGAAATTATGTAAAACCCCAGTGTGACTGTTCACTAGCCCATTAACACATTAATTTTTTTTCAAGCTTTCAGAACCCTAAGAAATGTGGCATTGTCTATGAGATTATCAGCCATATAAATTCTTCACATAGCCCCTGAAGAATCTACAAGACAGTATAGAGCAAAATATCCAAGTGATATATGTGCAAATCTTTCAAGGCTTTGAAAGAATAAGTGAAAAAAGAAAGGTGATGCTAACAGCACTGTCTTTAAGCTTCCTTGGATTCTATAATAAAGGTGCTTAGAATAGCATTTTAGTACTAAGAAATAAAATTGTCCTTTAAAATATTTTATTAAAAATTGAAAATTATTTTATTCAATTTGCATAACTGAGGAATTAAAAGAAAAATTAAAAATGTTTGTAGATTTAAAATGAAATTATAAAATTAAAGTGACTTCAAGTCATTGGAAGATAATTTAGGATCGATAGGCATTGATAGAGTGAGGGACAGGAAGGAACCTTTTACAAAAATAGGAGGTTTCTTCCTTAGGGGAACAAGACCTACAGACTGTTTCCAGTAACTTCTTACCTTACGAGAATGAGGCCAAGAAATAAGGACTAACCTCTTACCAGAAGACTCATCCCTCTGTTTGAAGCAGCCAAAGAAGACAAAAAAGGAGCAGAACAAAAAGAAGAGAGGAAAATTACTATTAGTTACGTATGCCAAATTTCTGGAAGGCACATTTAGGCTCCCTTTCTATATGCTGAAGAGATCAATGTAATGAATACTTGATTTCCTTTCAGAGGGACTATGAAGTCTAAATGACATTTTTAGCCATCCTATATCTCTAGGTCATAAAGCTTCTGACAATAGCCATCTAGAAGATGATGAATTGATCGATTCCAAAATATTGTAATTGAAATTGTATACATCCTATACAGCCAGAGAAGAGGATAATGTACCAGGAGCTTTTAATTAGAATTGGTTTTATTGTATTAACAACTTGTTTAAAGAACTATGAGTTCGTATATTTCATAAAATGAGACCTCTATATTATCCATATTCTGCTATATTTAAGAGTGATAATACAGGGACAAAACCCAATGCTAATTTGTTAGTCCAAAATCTTTCTACAGCAGATAATGATGGGCCCTTCGTAAGAGCTGAATGTTGACTCTGCTCTGAAAACAGACTTGCAAAAAACCTCAGTAAATAAGTATTTCTTCTATTGACTCTATGCCCTAAGAAGGTTTTGTTTGTTATTTACTACTACCTGCATACTGAATAATTACACTCAATAAATTCCTTCCTGCTATGCCTTTCTCAGATGGTTGGATAAGATTAGTCACAGCAGAAGGTGCCTTCATCCTTTTAAAAAGGCAATCTATTTTTTTTCCAGGAATGCAGGCATTCATTTAGATGACGGAACTGCCTTATAATTTATTTTAAATTACAGTGGTTTTCTTAATCACCTTTTCACATACTTATTGTTGTGGAAAACAGTGTAAATAAATGGAAAATTTCATATTTCATGGTTTTACTTTACTTTTTAATGTACGTATGCACATGCATATAAAATACAGCATATATGTAATATGCTTCTAAACTGTCTAGAAATACATATGTATACCACATATTTTCAGTGGAAGAAGAAGAGTCAGAAACTCGTGTTCTGTCTTGGTTAAAGCCCCAGATTTATGCATAATGTAGAAATAATATGAATACCACTGATGCCCACTATTCCTTTCAATTTACTTCACTGTGATTCAGAATCAAGCATTTAATTTAAACAAAGGTAAAAACGAATGTCTGCACTTCAGCAGGGAGGTTCTTATAGAGCAACATGTACCCAGCAGCAGGACCTGCTAAAGGCTCCTGTTTAACTGTGTGTCAATTTTTTGGTAATTGCATTCACAGGCAATAAGATTTAGTATAATTCTATTAACCTTGATATAGTTCAAGATAAACAAATCAAATATATGGGCGTGTATATAAATGGCAGATTTTTTCACAAATGACTATTAATTTTGTAACTTTCTGCATTTTTTTATGGAACTCCTAAAATAAGATCAGATACTTTAGGCTCTCTAAAACAACTCACTTGCAATGAAAGTAAACTTTAGTTTTCTTGCAAGGAATTAGATTATCTTGAGTAGCTGCTATCCCTGTGCATTTCAAAGGCATGGATGGAAAGCACATCCCATGGGACTAGCTGAGAGGAACTTCAGTCCCTTAAATCAATCATTATTAGTATATTTTCTTCTGACCACCTTGGTACTCTAGTCCCACTCAGATAAGTTTAGCCAGAGGAAGTAGAACTATTAGCAGGGATCCTGGTATTGTTATCTTCTATCAGACTTTGTCTGTCTGCCAAAGTTCTTTCATAGTAGTTGAACTAATAATTCTAGACCTGAACATTGTGCATAGATTGCTATCAAATGGTTACAATGAAGAAATAGATTGCAATGCTTAGCTATGATACTTGGTGTGGCAAAAATGAATTGTCATTTCTGTTAAGTGTCAGTCTCTAAAACAGTTTTGGCGCTCAGGTCTGAGTCCTTTCTAAGTGTTTTTCCCCATGTTAGAATTCAGTATGCTAGAGATATAACAAAAAGTACTTTGATCACAGATAAAGACGGTCGCAACCATGGCACATCATGACTTTTTTTTTAATTGCAGTAATTTTGTGCAGGTAAGAGGGTATGCATATATTTTTAGGTACCCGTGGTAGTTATACATACTACCAATGGTAGGCTCATTAATGCATCTCTTTTCAAGGTTTTTAATATTCTAAACCTTCTTGCAGCTTCACACATCTTCTGGTTAATTAAAAACAACCACTTAGCAGAGGCTTGGAAGATCTGTGGGTAGCTCACTTTAGAAACGTTTGATTGGGTGTCAGATATTGATACAGTTGAAGAGGCTTAAGAATATTATTTATTTAAATGCTTTCTTGTAGATATGTACCATCAGACTCATCATGATTAGGGGTCTAAGTCTGCTAATTTTAATGGCAAAACCCCAATAAAAATCACTGGGAAGAATACCAAGTCCGGGTGGCTTTACTACAGCTTATGTATACGCACACAAAAATTGCTGCATCCATCACTGATACTCAACTGTCACTGTCTGTCTAGAGCTGGCATCATCACCAGTAAAAAAGGGTTTTATTATTTGTCTTTAAGAACAATCCTCAGACTTCTTGGTGGATTAGTGGTAGCTGAATTATTTCCAGTGTTATAATGTCTTTAAGTGTACATCTTCCAATTTGAGATATGATACTTTCTCTCCCTCAAAAAAAAAAAACCAACCAAACAAACAAACAAAAAACACAAAAAAAACCACCAAAAAAACCAAAAAACAAACAAACAATCAAAAAAAACAAAACACCAAGTNCAAGCAAAACCAGAAACAAACTGAAATAAAATTAATCCCTTCTGGAAAAAGAATGTGTTTTTTTTCACTGTATGAAAATAAATACAAACAAAGTAACCATGTCTGATTATGTGAAATACTAACACTGGCAGACAAATGCTCTATTTCGTTCCCCGTAGAATGAGGATAAAAAGAATTTGCTCTGAGTATCATCTACATGTTGGGATTCTCCTTAAAGCATGCAAGAAACAATTCTCCACCACCCCTCTGGGCAGCTTTAAAATTATGGGTTAGGTTTGTGTTGAAGAGAAAGAGGAAAACTGGCCCGGAAATATTGCTGGGTGAAGACACCCCCAGCCAGCCATGCAGACAGGAGGAGATGCAGATGCTGGATGTGGAGCTGGTGGCTGTGGCTGCAGGCCCTGGTGAGGCTCAGGGTGTCACATGTGTGAAGGAAGCAGAAATCCATTTTCCACTTGCTGGTGACAGCTTTCTGTTGGAGGGACGGAGCATTTTGCAACAGCAGGAATACAACAGCACATCTCCTCAGAGAGGTGCCCCTCCCGTGCAAGCCCCAGCCCAGGGCTCTCAGGCAAACGCCCCAGCTCCGGGGAGGAGGCTCCTGGGGAAGCATCCAGCAGCACATGGGTTGCAGGATTGAACTCCTCACAGCAGCAGGCAGGACTTTCACTCCTTGGAAAGGAAGATCTGTTTTAAAAATCCAGCTGTGACCAAAACAAAAGAGCTGTTTCTCTGTAATCACTTCTCTCATGTTGCAGCTTTTACTGTGTTTTTTTTCTTTTTTTTTTTTTAATTCAAGCCTTGCTGTGTAATAATTATCCTTCATCTGAAAATTAGAAACAAGCTTCTTAAGCTCTCAACCTCAGTTCCACAGGGCTAGATGTTATCACTAACTTTTCTGATATCTATTTCAAATGTTTCTTTTTTTCTTTTAGATTTTTTTTTCTTAGAAACCAGAGGAGACACTCTTAACTTCATTTTCTTCTCCACTAAATGAAGAGTAATACATTTAAGATTAACGGTCTGTTAGGTCAGGCAGAGCAACCAACATTCCCATGACTTTGGACACCAGATGGTCTCTAGGAAAATATTGTGACTTATAGGCACATTTTAGTCCCAACTATAATGAGTTTAGAGAAAATAGTGTGATATAAGCCTGGACTTAAAAGGAGAGCTGAGCAGAGTATAAACAACCACACTGGCAGCTGACATGAGGCAATGCTTCTAATCACTCCCTGAGATGGGAATTTGTAGTGTTCTACAGCAGAAAACCTTCATTTCCTGCCTAGCATTTAAAAGGTTTCCTGCAAAAGTTGCATCACAATGAAAACAAATAATAAAAGATACTTATTATTTCCTGATTTGATATCGTCTTTAATTTGCAACTTACAACACACATTTCAAAGACACAGCTCAAGACTTGAACTAGAGGTTGGTTATGCGTTTTCTAATTCCTGCTTTTGTGAATTGTAATAGTTACATGGAGAATTCAAGTGAATTTGAGGGCTTATCACAGAACTTTGTGCTAATAAATCTAATTTAGTAGTATGTTCTTCAGTGCAAATACATAACTGAGATTTCCAATATTTGATCTGCCAGAGTATTTTGAAAGTACCCACTCAGATTTAACAAAAACTACATTTATCCCTCACTTCAGCAGAAAATGAATAACTTATAAAAGGTTGGGTTTGATTCCTGTGTTTAATATTTTCATTTTGACTACTTGGGAGATCTTTTTTTAAAGCAAATACCTATCCAGATCCTTTTTTTTTTTTTTAAATCTCAATTAAATCTCAGCCATGGCAAAAGATTATTATCATATATCATGGAGCTGGAGCACTAAGTTGGTATTATTTAATTGTCTTTGAAGCTATTTACCAGTTGCTTACATCTGAAGAGAAAGCTAAAGGAATAACTGCTTTCTTTCTTTTTAGAAATCAAATCAGAATTAACAGTTTAAAAATAAAAGGTCAGACTTAGATAAAAGGAAAGATTTCTTAGCAGACAAGCAATTAGGTAATGGAAAAATGCTTTCTACTGATGAACCTGAGTCACTTTCACTAATGGTGTTCAAAAATAAGTTAGGTACATTTGTTGTTGGCTCACTGTACAGGAACGTCATGCTCCACACAGGAGGTCGTATCGCATGATCTGAGAGATCTTCTCCAGCTCAGTAATCAAAGCTCTTGCAAGAAACAGGAATCATTACAAATCAGTGAATTTTCTTCATTTTTGTTCAACTGGAATAGAGGGGTTTGCCACAAATACTACTTAAAATAATCTCAGCATCTTTCATTTGGCTAATTAAAAACTTTGTCAGTCCCTATATATGAGTTCTCCGCTTTCAGTTAAATTCCTGACATAAATTAGGGGGTCATAACCTCTGCTATGTGTGTAGTACTACTGGTACAGAGCTGATTAGCTGTTTCAGAAATGGAAGAAAGGCCTAACATGAAAACCCTCACCATGCTGCATGCTGCCTGCTACCATCACTACTTCTAATGGTGAGAGTTGGCAAAAAAAAAAAAAAATCTGCAAAGAGGTTACAGTTGGAAATTAATATGCTAGTGTGCTGATTTTGGCTGGGGTAGAGTGAATTTTCTTCCCAGTAGCTGGTATAGGAGAGTGTTTTTGATTTGTGCTGAACACAGGGTTGATAGTGTAGAGATGTTTTTTTTTTTACAGCTGAGCAGGGCTTACCCACAGCCAAGGCCATTCCTGCTTTTCATACTGTCACACTTGTGAGCTGGTTGGGGGTGAATGGGAATTTGGGAAGAGACCCAGCCAGGACAGGTGACCCCAACTGATCAAAGGGATATTCCAGACCAAGTGATATCATTATCAGTATAAAAAGTGGGACCTGATCTGCATTCAGAAGCAAGGAGCTGGCACTGGTCAGCGAGTGGTGAGCAGCTGTATTGTGCATCACTTATTTTTCACTTTTTATCATGANTATCATGATTATTATTATAATTTTAATTTATTTCTGATTATTAAACTGTTCTTATTTCAAGGTAAAAGTTTTACTTTGATTCTCCTCCCTGTTCCAGCGAGCTTAGGGGAAGAGATGGTTGTTGAGTGTAGCTTAGTTTCCAGCGGAGCTTAAACCATGACAGCTAACAATTTCTGTTACTGACGTCTCCTACGTTATCAAAAGTGCTCTATTTCCTAATATCCCGCGCATTTAAAAGTTGACAAAATGAAATATTGGAGACTCAATAAATTTTCCTATTCTCTTTGTTAACTTACGTTCTACAGTAGTGGCTTAAAGCCTGTCTGTCAGAAAGAGTGATAGAAGTACACAGAATAATAACATTTTCTTGTGATAATTCTGTCACTGGGGGCTTTTTGTGTTACAGTAATACAAGAGAGTTACATTTCTAAAATCTTACATATCTGCTTTTCTTTCCTCAAGCTTTTGTATCTATAATTTTACAGCCAGGTACCATGCTTAGAAAAATGAATTGTGTGTACTAGCCTACTTACTTATTATTTTTTGCTACTTGGTAAGCAAGAATTCAAACTTGGGCTCCTATGAGAACATGCAGTTTTTGTCCTCAGATCAGAGGGAATAATTTTTACACACTTTCCTCTGGTACTGGGTGTTTATATAAGTCTAGATATATTTGAAAAAATATGATTTTTTTTTTCAGAATTTTGTAAGACATCAATTATGTGATTTTGCATGAAACCATAATTTCCTTGTCTTCTTTTGTTGTATACGGTAAGTTGCAGCTCCATTAACCATTAATCTTAGAGTCAATACAACATCAGGACACAGAAAAAAGAGAGATATAAAGTTTTCACTGAAAACAGGGCTATATATTTAGCAACTCAAGGAAAAAACAGCAGCCTTCCTCAGTTTTGATTTTTAAATGAAATATTGTCTTCCTTGGTTTATCTGCCTTTGTGAATTGTAGATTAGGATATATAGAGAGATAGATACTGATATTTTCACTTCTGCATAACTATGGACTGGAAGACTTGTCGCATTTGAAAATAGAGAAAGTGCACTGAAGCTTCAAAAAGCTTTCATTTCTGCTTCATAAAAAAATTTGTGTCTAAAATCCTGTATCCGCTGTTGGAACTGAGTAGCCAGCTCCAGCTGAACTGAACAGAAAGTCAAGGCACTGAAAGGAAAGTCAAGACAAAATGAAAAATTGAATTTACCCAGCAGGAATATCAGTTCCGGAGAAATCAGGAAATAAGTTGATCTCAGGAACCGAAGGAGACTGGGACCCTCCTCATGCTGGCTGCCAGCACTGGTGGGAGACAGGGCCCTGCTGCAGCTGCCGTGGAACTCGTCCCTTTCCCAAGTCCTACATCCCCTACACAGGCTTCACGTTCAGCTCTCCGTTCTCTGCACAGCCACGGCTGTGGCTGTGGGAAGACTGCTGCCCCAGGCCATGGTCTGGCAGTAGAAGTCTCTTTCCTTTTTCTAGATCAGCCCCAGGTTAAGAAATTCCTCAAGGCAGTGAACCACCCCCCGTCTGATAGATATTCTGTGCCTCCTGTGCAGGTACCTGCAGTTCACTCGCCCTTCTGTTCACACAGCATAGGAAACTGCACCAAAACACAAAATCGATATTGTTCAGTTGCTCATAAAATGTGGCTTCTTGTTAATGCACGTATAACATTTTTATAGGCAAATGTATTATTTACATGGCTCTGAGAGTGAGCTGCATTATTTGATCCATACCATGCACATTGCCTTGCAGTACCTAGGGCTGCAGACACTTCAGCAGCTCTGCTAAATCCGTACTTGAGCACAGTTGCTTCTACTTTCTTTCCAGCCTGAGGAAGATTCTAGGATAGGAATTACATTTGATTTCTTCAGCTGGAGTAGCAGTTCACCCAAATCAGCCCAAGAAAACAGATGAACAGTGCATACTTTAAAGCTGAAAGTTAAAACAGAATAGCTCAACAAGCAAACATTCCAAATAAACAAACAAAACCCACAAGAGACCAAATCAGTCTGAACAATACAGGCTGGTTTTGGCTGGTTTTACATGAAACCTTCATGAAAATAATTCATAATTTGAGTGAAGAGTTATGAAATTGCTGTAACAGGAAGGCTAGGAGCAAGGGGAGGAGTTAATTGTAATGTTAAACCCTATAGCCTGGCCCAAAATGATCGGGGTGGAGACTGTATTGGATATGCCTTTAAATTGTTGGATAGTGTAGGACCTGAGCATGACATAAATGGTACAGAATAAGGGGTGGAAAACTTTACTCCAACCAAAACTAGCACAAAACATTTTCCTGAGCCAAATGTATTAAGCTAGCTATGTTTTTAAGGACAAATCTGAATTATTTTCTGCTAAGGATATATAAGGATTTTTTTTTTATTTCTTCTACCCAGATTATGCTGGGGCAGGATGATAAGATCAAACAAAAATGTTATTCATATACACATGTGGAAGATTAATCTCTGAATCCAAATCTTTAGCTCCATATTTAGAATATAATCAACATTTTCAGATTTTCTTCATATGCATATATACAGACACACAGTCATATGTACACATGTACATGCACACAATTAGTACCCATAAATATTTAAGAATTTCTATATTTAGATGTGGATTTTTCATATAACAACACTTTGCAAGCCGTGTTTATAAAATTACATCTACAATGAAACCTGCAGCAGGACTGCTAATCAAGCAGGAGAAGAAACCATCTAATATTTGGTGATGAAAATTGCTTTAGAATGACTGATTGTGCTAATCAATCTTCTCCAAGTAAATCACCACTAAAAGATAGTCGATAATTATAGGATCTTTCCTTGTAACTGGGTAAGAAGAGGAATAAAAATAAACTCTCAGAGGAAAGCTGTCCTCTTCAATAAACACAGTAGTTTGCTTTGCTTCCAATATGTTGGAAAGAAATTTGGAAAATGTGTCCAAGTTGTCTTAGCTTTCAGAAATATAATTCTTGTGCTGATTGAGCTAACAGTGGTAAAATTGGCAATTAAAAATAATGTATGCAATGATCCACACAAGACATCGACAAACAGGTTGCAGTCTTACTAATTTCTTCATGATTCACAAAACTTTGACAGCTTTTATAAAAATGAGGCTACTTATGGCATTTTAAAGTTTAAAAGAAAGAATTTTTCCTTTCTCCACTGTTCACAAAATTCTTAGGTAAAAGCTATTGTTGGAGGCGAGTTCCAGCAGGAAGAAAATACTTTTTCTAAAATTATTATGCAGAGTAAGATTAATAAGTATATATAGATAAATCAGTGAGGTGATAAACTCAGTAAAACAAATTCACAGTCTTCAGCCACAAAAGATGCCCCAAGGAAAAGCCTTAATTGGATTGTCATTAAAAGTACAGGACACGAATGAATTTTAGGAACTTATACAGACCAAAGCAGAACCTCATGTGGGCAGCACAGAAGCACCAAGAGTTGCAAGAGGGCAACGGTCTGAAGGAATTGTGCCTGTGCTCTGTGGATGGTGAGAGTTAGGCACATCTCTGGGGTCCACTTACACTTATACCTTGCACAGAACAAAAGTCTCTTGGCTCAGGCACCTGGGAATGCCCCACAGATCCCCATTCAGGTCCACGTCCCAGCACCAGAAGTTCCAGTCTGGGTGATCACATTTACCACACCAGGCGTGCAAATGGACGGAATTTCATACATGGGATATTAATGGTCCAGGAGGCTGCTGTGTTGATTGCTCTGTGAGCTTCTTGCAGACTTTTAATGCCAACAAAAGGGTCACTTTCAACAACTTCAGCAAGTCAGGGTCAAACGAGCCAATTCTTTGACCATAATGTGTCAAGGTAGTTGCAATCTTGTGGGAAAAGTTAAGCTAAAGAGCCTGTTTCAAAGTACGCAAGAGAGGAAAATGTATTATTTCAGCTGAAATATTTAGTTGATAAATGAACTTCCAGACTAATGATGACATTCAGGGCGCACTGCAGGATTCTCTTTAGAGCAGCTTTCTCACCATCGTTAAGCTAATGGGGGATGGAGAAGAGTAAAAATGCCATGTTTACTCAAAGCAAAACCTGCTAAACTGGGAAGCAGGCTCCCAGTAAGGAACCTATCGTGCATATATAATTACCCTGAGAATGCCACAAAAACTCTAGGAAAAGAAAAAGCTCAGAAAAACCTGCAGGCTGTATTGGCCCAAATTCACTGAAGTATCTCTAACCCATTATTGTAACAGGTCTGACTTTATTGCATAGTCATCCATTATTGTGAAGCAGCAAAACTTCCAAAACTTATTTTCTTAAACCAGCTTCAAGTGTTGCCACCACCCAAAACATTAAAATGCAGATAACATTTTTCTGGATGAATAGCTCACACTGCACTTTTGTGTCACTCCATTAGCCCACTTCACTTATCCATCATTCCTGGAGATGACGGGAAGGTCATATAGCTTATTCCCGGATTCAGAACAAATGCTGCCTTGGCATCTTTGGATGTTTTCTGCATCCCCTTGTAATTTGTAGCTCCTGAATTCCGCTGTGAAGATACCACCTTGCTATGTGAGGGGAAATTACAAGCAGTAATGAGAGATGCTTTCCACAGGTAAACCACCTGTGGTGAAAATCTTGAAGAACATGGTCTCCTTCATCCATTTGAACACTTTGAAGTGTATAGAACATGAAAGGGCTTAGCACGTGTCTGATTCTCTTAGATTAAAAAGCCATTTTAATAGGTGGGTGCACAAATTTGTACCAGTTTATTTCTAAGAAAACCATTTTTTTGCTCTTTCAAGTTTCCATTTGTGAAGGTGAGAAAAATAAAGCAGAGTTATTCTTTTATTTTGCTGTACCGGAGTTGAAAACCTGCACTTTCCCTTCAAAAAGTAGCAGAATTTCCCATTTCTCTTCAGCTTGGGATATGAGCAATGATGCATATTTCCCTTTTGTCATTGTGGAACAAGCCAAACATCATGCTGAAAAGAAATTCCAGTGCTGACGAGACTTTTTTTCCCCATACTGCCTTTTCAACTGTCATCAGACACAAGATCCTGGTTTCTGCTTTTGGATGACGGCACTGACACTTTCTTGGAGGCACCTGCTCTGCTCTTGAGTTTCCGTTGCTGCTCACTGTCCTTTGTCAAAGCTGCTGCTGAAAACTGGGTCTGCAGAAAAGGTATTTTGCCAGAAATTTACAGCTAGATTACAGCTCAGATTCCATTTTCTTCAACGGACCCTTTTCCTCTTCCTTCAGCTACCCCTTGTCAGTGCCTCAAAGTCCAAATTCAATCCTTCAAAACCAAAATGATTTCCATTTTTAGAGATCAAGCCCCACCATCTCTGAAGGCGCTTTTCTCAGTGTACACAGTAATGAGTGGTACGTTTCCACCTGTGACAATCAATTACATGCCCTTGTCAATTATCAAGCTCATCCTGCTGATATTGGCAACTCAGTCAAAAAGACCATTAAGCAGGGCATCATTGGATGCATTAGAATTAAAATTCTTAATGTGCAACAGATGGTTGATGTTGACTTGTTGTTGTTATTTATGCACCAAGGAAGTACAATGAGGAGTTTTAAAAGCCTGTTTGACAAAAAAACAAATGTGAAAGAAATTCATAGCTAAGCCTGGGCCTTCCAAACATGTAACATTCTCCATACAATTCTTCACATGCCTCAATTTATTTGCATGATCAGATTTTAACTCCAAGTCTCCAACATTTCTTGTATCTTGTGTCATATCCTAATATGATTACATAAAATATAATCCCAGGTAAACAGCTTTCCTTGCAGGCAATAAAACCATCACTGCCGAGCAGTCTAAAACATTTCCTTTCTCAAGGGTGGAGCAAAACCTGGAGTGTCTTTAATGAGATCAAGAGACAAAGACCTGTCTCTCTTATGGCTGCTGAGAATAGCAATCATCCAGGCACTAGAGGAATCTTCTGGTTTTTATATTATGCATCAGATTCAATAAGAGACAATATTTTGCTTTATGAAAGATAACCATATTGCCTCTGAGTTTTTTATCTCTTTGTCAGGGAATTTACTTCAGCGTTGGGCTTCTCTGTTTCCAGACTGCATTCTGTTTTCTCAACACAAGCACATAATTCCCAGTATAAATATTTCCATTTTTCCTCCGAATATTCCCATGTCTCTTAATATACTGACAGATAAAAAGAATTCAAATGCTGCAAGTGTGACAATTAATAAAAATTCCAGAGCTATTTAAAATCACAATTCAATACCTAATTTTACAACTGTATATTTGAACATATAGAATAAGAATTGATTTTCAAATTGAAAAGCTGAGTAATATCTGAAATGCCTTAATCTTTTCCATTCAGATTAAGAATCTAAAGTTAGACTCTCATTTTTCTGCCTAAAAGCAAAGGCAAAAGGTTTTCAAAATCAGTGATTTACTAGAATTTTCAGTTAAAGTGAGCAAGGCATTCATCCATAGGACTATAACAACTTCTGTAGACAGATTCCAGTGCTTGTGAAATGGAAAGAACTGGCTACCTGACAAGGAATTCTAGTCCCTGCAGAGCTGGAAGCTTTTGCACAATACCCCCTCAACATGACCATTCCTTGACTTGACAGCTGAAAAGGCCACCTAGTCCACACCCCATATCAGGTTTATGCCAAGGGACCTGCATGGTCCTCTCTGCCTTTGCAGAGAGGTGGGCACTGCTGAGCACTCACAAGTTGCTGGCTGTAGTGGTTTGGTTCGCAT